>OU618561.1:12434926-12678182 GCA_914829495.1 Eilema sororculum | reverse complement strand
TTACAAAGGAGATTATATGTCAGGTAGGCAGAGATGTATTAACAAATTAACACCGTAATTTCACCAATATGTTTACTGTCGGATGGAGAACAGGCCTATCTCTTAGTCGCCTTTTACGACACTCACAGGAAGATCTGAGAAAGAAAGAAAGAAAGAAGAAAATGCGTTTATTAAACACACACACACATAAATACAAAATACGAAATAACACTTACAAAAATAAATATAAAATATACATAATAATATAGGTACATAATTATTGTTAAGTAAAACAACCAAATTAAAACAACAAACGCTCGCATACAGTTCCCTACGCACCGACATGACGCCATGACTGGGGTGGTCCTGGCGCGTTTAATTCCTGCTCGGTGCAAATATTTATTTATAAGCTTGAATATATTATATCTATTTGCATTGGTCTGCTCTGGATGTATCCATGTATCGGATAGCATGTAAAGTTGCCATACGAACATCTAAGGTACTCTTTTTTCGGCAAAGGTTAGTTCGGACTTTTTAAGGCTCCCACAACCCGTTTCGGAGCCTTAAAAAGTACAAAAAAAGTACAGAACTTTGATGTCACTAATTGGACGTGGAGGTTAGATGGCAGTCGCTTCACGGAAAAAGTTCAGCCGCATTACAGTGAAAACAATCCGTACAAATTCTAGCTTATTTTCTTCTGCACCAGGAAGCACACTATCAAATTCATTCGGAAATTTTAATGAACTACGTTCTCCATTGGTACAGGGCTCTGGGTGACAGGAAAGCTACCTGTCACCCTAGCAGAAATAGACAGGACTGTGGCATAATTCGTGCCCCTTTTCCGGAGGCAAGATGGAGGCATCGTAATTTCAACATCCGAAAGCCTCATCTCGAAACTGGAAATGACCAAATGGCAATGGCAAAACCTTGGTATTTGAAGACCCAAGACGGCGTGCGGTTTTATTAGGTCTCCTTTCTTTCCCACAGTCCATATTAATATGATCTGAGCGTACAATCATACATTCTATGAATAGATATAATGAGCCAAGTCTTTACACTGGTGTTTCATTGAACTCAATAGATCTAATTGTACCTATGTCAATGAACTACCTGAGTAGGTCACCTCACGCTGGTGTACCTATAGCGATTCAGGGGCGCTTCTGGGAAGCATCCGTCATCCGTCTCGACTGCCTAATTATAGATATCTGATATTGTCAGAATTTTATGCGTTACAAATCTATAGTGATATTATAAAGAGAAAAGACTTGTTATATTCTGTACGCATAGCCTTAGGTGACAGACAAGCTCGGGACCCACCATATGGGAAGTGGTTACCATGGCCTAAGTATGGACGTCTGCAACACCAGAGGGGCGTCACACTGACGATCTTGCTGAATCAGTAATCTCTGAATAAATTGATTTTAATAATTATCTCGTCATAACTTAGCAGTATCTGAGCGTTTTTTAGTTGGAGTCGGTTTTTGTTGATAGTTTTTAATACCCCGTTCTACACCGGGATCTGAGTAGCCTATAAGACTTAATATCCGCACTCAAACACACTCTACAGAATTAATACGCGTAAAAAACGGCTTGGCACTGACCATAGCCAATAACAGAACCACTCGAACAATTTCCGGAATCTGACATTTCAACTTTTTTTAAACCATCAACAAAAGATTTTACAACTATTGAGGTTTTAGTAACTCAATCCCGTTGACAGCTCACAGAAAAATAAATAGACTATCTTGAAATTGTTTTTTAAAACGGTGAGTTGGTTGAACTAAATGGATAGTGCTATTAAACCGAGTGGTGATTTTTTACGATTCTAAAAGTGTTTCAATGCGAAATACAGATGTGCATACGGATACATACACACATTCCACCAGCAGATAATGGTGTAAATTTCCAAAGGTAAACCGCTAGAAAAGTTGAATGTATAAATGTTAACCTAACCATGTTCCCTTTGCAGAGCAAGCTGGCTTTAAGGCATCCCTCGCCACTGTATTCCACATAGGCGCTTGATTTAGGTACTGGATCATTCGGATCTCAATTACCGAGTTACCAGGTTTTAAGATGTCCTCATCGGATTTGGGAAGCTCGGTGTCTCCTTCGAACCCTGGAAATGCGAGAGCATCGTGCCACAGCGCTGGCAGTGGTTGGGTATAGGCAGTCGGACATGTTACCTCCTTGTCTGCTTTATTCTGTACTCTCTGCTAGTCAAAGGGACATTTGTGGCCCTATACACCTCATACGAGAGGTTCAATTTTCCTTTAACTAATTTGTACAACATCATGGAAGTCACACTCGTGCTGCCGACCCTATAAGAACAGAGAGTTTCTGTGCCGTCAGTGCAGAAAAGATAGCAGGACCAACCTTTGGGTCTTCACACTGACAGCACAATAAACTGTCCAGTGAGCTCTGGCTACCCTACTCACCGCCGGGAACACAACACGAGGTTATTATGGCCGCGGTATTTCTTTACCTACTGCATATTTCGCTCGTGCTTTTCGCTCTCCACCCCTATCTATGATACAATTGTCGTTGTAAACTGGTCGTCTAGTCTAGCAGTGTACTCAAAAGTCTGCCGTTCAACTAGATCGATGCGGTCCACCTCAATCGCCCCCGTCGCCCACGGCGCAAATCAACGTATTCTTGGCAGATCTCGCAATAGTTAATGACTCGTACTATCCTTCCATCCGTTCATGAATAATATTGTAACGTGTTTGTCGAATCCAAATGAACTGCTATGTAAGTAATGGCTATGTACTTTTCTGCCACCTAGAGGGTATAAAGTGTGGTTACTTACGCACGGAAGCAGGCCCCCGCTCAGTGCAGCCCCGATGACGTCACTCGAGACTACATAGAGCTTGTCACCAAAATTCTAAATCTGCTGCCAAAATATTTTGGTTATAGATTTACTATTTTGATAACAACACCTTTTAATTCGTCGAAAAACACCAAAATATCACCTGCTACGATTCTATCATTACATTTCGCTTATTCTACTTATATGTTTGCTGGCTGCAGGTACTCTTGACCTGGCCTTTTCTAACCTCGATCTCCTCGATCAGAAGACCATTTGCCTTATATCCTCGGTCATTAGGTTCACCTAGGTTGTCCATGACTAGGTTGCCCAATGTCCATATTACATTGCCTCACAAAATTAACAATTTTTCCGGATTCACTGAACTGTATACAATAAATCATGAATTTTACGTGCACCTAATATAAGGAGAGTACAAAACAATTATGTTCTCAATCCTAAAGCTCTCTGCCAAGTGCCAAGTAGGAAGTACAACAACTCACTCCAGTTGACACGATTCGTCAAGAGGCGTGAGCGCCGGCCCCGCGATCTCAATGTTTACAAATATCCTACTAAAATTATAAACGTGGAAGCTTGTAAGAAAAAATGTAAGGATGATTGTGTGTGAACAATGGATGGAGTCATCAGACAAAATGTCACTGAGATGCAGAAGAAATAGAGTCGGAGACAACACGGAGCCTTGTGAGACACCAGCATTTATGTCCATGCAGTTCAAGCAACAGCCGTCGACTTGGATGCTTTTGTTGGACAAAAAGCTAGCAATCTATTCGCACAGTCTCTGTGCCACTTTACAAGCCCGATCGAAGGCTATCCAAGCGACTACAATATGGGGTTCTTCAAGAAGGGCATCAGACATCTTACAGGGTCGGCAACGCGAGTGTGACGCCCCTGGTGTTGCACACGTCCATAGGCCGTGATAACCACGCATCATCAGGTTGGCCATGTGTTTGTGGCGATACCACATGTACGCAGCGACATCTAGCGACAGCAAGATGAACTACTACGTCTATACGAATCCTGCATCGCGAAAGTGAAGTTCTCGCGCCGGTACAATATATGTACAACATCCCAACGACAATTGTTGTGCCGCAGCCCGCCAGGCGTGAACACCTTCCCTGGTCGAAGAATGCTCTCTTTGTGTCGGAGAAATATCACACCTCGTTCCTCCACATGTTAATAACTCTAATAATAAAACGATTAAAACACATCACAAACGATATTACATCACATCACATTTATTAGTAAACCTAACGAATCCTGACCTCAGAATTGCGCGCGCAAATTAATAGTTTCGCGGTATTTCTGTCGGATAAAAATGGCGGCGCACAAGGTCAATGTCAGGTTGTAAAAGATTGTGCTATGTTGTCTGTGGTACAGGGTTGTCTATAGAAAGAATGAAGTATTCTCGTACTTCGTAATCCTGGCGATTATTTTTGGCGCTTTCAACAGCACCGAACTATCGCCCAACAAGCAAATTAGTCATATAAGGTTGAGTTTATTCAGCTATTCGGTGATATAAAAGTCGAGTAAGTGTGAATTATTCAGCACGTGTCGTATAAAAGCATCTTATATAGCATTTTAGTTATTCAGCATTTCGGTCACATAATGATGCTGAGTAAACGTTTACTCTGCATACTTATATGACTAAAGTGTCGTATAAGATTTGCTGTATAAGTCGCTAGTATACGACGCTTATGTCACTATTTCGTCGAGTAAAAGCACATTATATAGCTTTCTTGTGACACAGTCGAATAAAAGCTACATCGTTGCTTTTATACTGCTATTATGTTGTATAAGTTGCATTCATACGACTATTACAAGCCTAGTGCCAAGTGTCGTATAATTGCTTGTACTGCTCAATTATCACTTGTCTTAGTTTTCTTGTGTACAGTAAGTGGTTGATTGAATAAATAAATAAACAAAAGATCTTTTTTAGAAAACTTTTTAGGAAGGTCTAAGGAACCCTAAAATATAATCAGCGTGGTATCATGGCGCTTATACTGCTAATTTGCTGTATAAGAAGCTATTATACCACCTGTAAATGAATATTGATATAAAAAATATTTGTTATTATATTCATATTACTAAGAATTGAAGGGGGGCGTTAAATATTTATGATAAAACCTAGTATATTTCATCAGAAAACTTACCTTCGCAATACTTTGCAAACCTATGCGTGAGTTTACGAACCTACATTTGGTGCAACCTACAAATTAACATGTCTGCTAAATAAATTGTGCTTATAATTTTTTATAATTTTTAAAACACAACACGACGCACTTGCTTAATTTAACAAACAAACGTAACATAAAAGTCATATAAGTTACAGTTATAGCGCAACTTAAGCTTGTAACAGTCACTCCGTTACCTTTATACGATGTCTATGTGACTGAATTGCTGAATAAAATGGGCCCAAATCGCGTTGTATACACGTTTTCATTACGTTTATACGACTTCTATTAGGAGCCAAAATGCTGAATAATTTACGTTGCCGCGACTACTACACGACATATTTTTGCTAGTTGGGCGGAAACTCAAAACAATGCATGATAAATATCCTGATATCATAATCCTTGCTGAATAAATCCTGTTGGCATCTGAAGATTTCACTTCGGAGTCGGGGACCGCCTTTTCTAATTCCTGAACTTTGTGCGATTTGACCCTACGGCGATATCAAAATATCATACAGTTATCCAAGTTGTTAGACTTTTTAGGGCTTCATCTACCATCAACTGTCATATAGACTTCCCGAGGAGGGCTAGACCGTAAGGGATCCCAACTAGCAAAAATATGTCGTGTAGTAGTCGCGGCAACGTAAATTATTCAGCATTTTGGCTCCTAATAGAAGTCGTATAAACGTAATGAAAACGTTTATACAACGCGATTTGGGCCCATTTTATTCAGCAATTCAGTCACATAGACATCGTATAAAGGTAACGGAGTGACTGTTACAAGCTTAAGTTGCGCTATAACTGTAACTTATATGACTTTTATGTTACGTTTGTTTGTTAAATTAAGCAAGTGCGTCGTGTTGTTTTAAAAATTTTTAAAATTATAAGTACAATTTATTTAGCAGACATGTTAATTTGTAGGTTGCACCAAATGTAGGTTCGTAAACTCACGCATAGGTTTGCAAAGTATTGCGAAGGTAAGTTTTCTGATGAAATATACTAGGTTTTATCATAAATATTTAACGCCCCCCTTCAATTCTTAGTAATATGAATATAATAACAAATATTTTTTATATCAATATTCATTTACAGGTGGTATAATAGCTTCTTATACAGCAAATTAGCAGTATAAGCGCCATGATACCACGCTGATTATATTTTAGGGTTCCTTAGACCTTCCTAAAAAGTTTTCAAAAAAGATCTTTTGTTTATTTATTTATTCAATCAACCACTTACTGTACACAAGAAAACTAAGACAAGTGATAATTGAGCAGTACAAGCAATTATACGACACTTGGCACTAGGCTTGTAATAGTCGTATGAATGCAACTTATACAACATAATAGCAGTATAAAAGCAACGATGTAGCTTTTATTCGACTGTGTCACAAGAAAGCTATATAATGTGCTTTTACTCGACGAAATAGTGACATAAGCGTCGTATACTAGCGACTTATACAGCAAATCTTATACGACACTTTAGTCATATAAGTATGCAGAGTAAACGTTTACTCAGCATCATTATGTGACCGAAATGCTGAATAACTAAAATGCTATATAAGATGCTTTTATACGACACGTGCTGAATAATTCACACTTACTCGACTTTTATATCACCGAATAGCTGAATAAACTCAACCTTATATGACTAATTTGCTTGTTGGGATGGCCCTGGGTCAGCCGGGGTGCGAGGGATATGTCGAAGACAACCTCACCTCCGGCCTAGCACCACGACCCCGAGTCGGCGTACGGTTTGAGTCCGATATACCCTCCCCTTTCGGTTCTGGTGGGGGAGGTATCAGTGGAGAATTCCGCACGAAAAAAAGTCATATAGGTATGTATAGACTTATGACAACCGAGACCCACTTAATCTGCTCTCTGAGGGACGACCAGACCAATGCAAATATATTTATTCATACATACACACGCCTGTAAAGGGGTAAGCAGAGGTGCATCAACACCCACGTTTCGCTATGACTTTCGGTCCCAAGTAATAGCCGAGTTAGCTAGTTAGCCAGAACCGAGCTTACTGCGAAGGCGAACCGGACGTCGGAGGTCACAGGACGACCTCCGCCCTCCATGAGCGCTGGCCTGGGGGTGATCGGTGGAGCCGCCTGTCACCCTGGCAGAAGCAGGCCGCGGCGGCGGCGGAAAGTGCGCCTCCCCGTACCCGGAGCTAGATGGGGACACTAGGGTACTCAACCCGAAGGGGGCCATCTCGAAAGAGATGGTCCTGGGTCTGCCGAGGTGCAAGAGATATGCTTTCGGCAATCTCGCCTCCGGCAACCAAGGACCCAAGACGGCGTGCGTTTTAGTCGGTTCCCAGGGAGTATCCGTGGGGATTTTTCGCACGATAAAAAAAGAGAGCTGAGCCTATTGCCGTCTAGTGGGCACTTCGTCTTAGACAGAGCGGGAATCGAACACGTGTCCTCTGTGTAGCAGTCGCGTTCACCACGCCCGCCACAGAGAGTGTCTTATCCCAATTTCTTTTATTAGTTCTCTTTCAGACATCGCCATCTTGTCAACCCTAGGCACGTCCACATTAGTCTCCCTGATTTATGGCGTACGCAGAAAACGTTTAGAAACATAATTATTATTGTTTTTTATGAACATTTCCCGTCGTCCAATTCGTTTACGTGTATTTCAGTAATTTTTCAGTATAATATCCTGTTTTCTACGCGCTGGTGTAGGTCTTTACGCCAGCCATATCCATTCCTACTAATGTTATAAATGCTATAGATACGTCTGTCTGTCTGTTACGCGTCCAGGCTTAAACTATTAAACCTATCTTAATGGCATTTGGTGCACAGATGTATTAGAGGCAGTGAAAGGACAATAGGCCACCTTTTATCGCGAAAAAGGGTGTCAAAGCAGTTCAATTACAAGTTTGTATAAAAGTACGTCATTTTTGAAGATAACCAGGCCCTCGTTTCTACTAAAGTTTAACCACTGTAGTGCCAAAGACACTACAAAAAATGACATTAAATTTTAGACTGTATTTCTATACCCTTAAGTCCAAAACGAAACGAAAAACGTTTAATTACACTTTTTCATTTACTCTGCAAAAAGTCATTTAATTTTGAACTTTAACTACATCGCTTTAAAGTTTATTATTCAATGCCGTTTTTTAGAGCCGCTGTGGCACGACTTTTTTTGTTATAAAGGACACTTCAATTTGACTTCACCTCGCCTGATGTTAAGCCAAAGGCAAAGTCTCGAAAAGAGGGTCACCATCGTAAACATGTACCATGTTAACAGTGGTGGCACTCAGTTTGACGGCTCACGCCCCGCTTAAAGGACCCGGGACTGTAGGAAGAAGGAAACACGTGAGCTGGCACGTCTTACTACCAGGACTATGGTTTGGCTTTAGTAGAATCGACGCCCTGATAAGGAACCTACACACATAGACTAGAGCTTGAGAAAGGAGGACATTATGCTAAGTTTGGTCGCGATAACCGACATCCACGCGGGCGGAGCCGCGGGCATTAGCCAGCAGACTATAAATTTTCTTATATCACCGGACTTGATTCATACCAACAAATTTTCTTTTCATGTTATATTTTTAATTTTAATTTATTGGATATTTAACCTTACCGTAGTTCTGTGGTGCGTAGTTCATTTGATTAATAAATTGGAATATTATGATTAAGCCCACATAACAGAAAAAACTAAGCCAAATATACTTACTGAACGATGAGAAGTTAGGCTAGCTATATAGCTATAATTATAAGGAAATTTTAAAGTGCACCAGTGAATGAAAAATTGAGAAGCGAGCAACGGTCGTGGTATGAATTATAATCTACTAGCTTTAGCGCGCGGTTCCGTCCGCGTGGATGTCGGTTATCGCGACTAAACATAATATCCTATGTGTTAATCCAGGGTGTCGGCTAATTCCAAAATTTTATTAAAATCGCTCCAGCCGTTTAGACGTGAAAGAGTAACAAATCCATCTATCCATCCATTCATACTTACAAACTTTCGCGTTTCGGAAATGAGTCGGATGAGAAGAGATAAAAGATGAAAGTAATGTCGTAGAAAGGGTCCAAAGTATGAACGTAGACGGCTTTAGGAGCAAAGGTAGGCCCAAGAAAAATTAATGGAGTGCGTGAAGGGCAAACGGCAAAGAAGGAAGTGACTGAGGAAATGACATCTAACAACGTGTGGGTCAGGTGGCAGTCCCTTCACTAAACAATCGAAGTTCGATTGTTTTGTAGTTTGACTGAAAACTGACGCAAACCGCAGATAACATAACATAATACTCCCAAATTTAGTTGGGAAAAGGTACACAGTTCGGACAGACACTCTTCGTTTAGATAAAAAAATCCAAACATATTTTTAACGACTTAGCGCTCAAAGCAAAAGTCAATACCTTTTATTCTGTAAAGACCTCAGAATTTCTGCTCCGCTCGCACCGCTCGCCATAGACAGGGAATTCATCCCCACACATTGCATCCGAATACGGTGCGCACCGTGCGGTATGAAAGGAACTTCATCCCACGTACGCTCAAGCTGTGGAATGAACTCCCTGCCATGGTTTTCCCAAGCGACTACAATATGGGGTTCTTCAAGAGGGGCATTAGAAGGTTTCTTCAGGGTAGCCAGCACGAGTGTGACGCGCCTGGTGTTGCATACGTCCATAGGCCGCGGTAAACACTTTCCATCAGGTGAGCCGTGTGCTTGTGTCTGCCACCCAAGTGGTATAAAAAAAAGACCCTTAAGTGCAGCTTACGAAAAGCTCTCTTATTGTTTCCAAAGTGCTAGGTACTTTTATAATATATATGATCAAATATGAAGAAATCCCAGCTTGTGCGGCATTGTTTAAAACATCTGATACGCGAACAGACCGGGTGCCAAATAAACTTGTAATTCGAAATGTATAATCCAAACAATGTCCAGTTTAAAATAAAGCAGATGTTCAGTTGATATGAGATGCATCGCTGGCCGGTAGGTATCATATCTCTTACGTAATGTTTCTTACATAACCCTGTGCAGTTACCATGACCTGGTAAGTACCTACTCTTACTAAGTTTACTACAAAGAATTAAAGTTAACGACGTAATTCACCGAACCCTACAGAATACCGCGGTTATACAATAACCTCGTGTTGTGTTCCCGGCGCGGCGGTGAGTAGGGTAGCCAGAGGCGGTGAGTAGGCTTGTCCTGCTTTGTCTTCTGCACTGACGGCACAGACACTCTCTGTTCCTACAGCGTCGGTAGTACGAGTGTGACTCTCTGTTGCACACGTCAATAGGCCACGGTAACCACTTTCCATCAGGTGGGCCGTGAGCTTTTGTGCCACCTGAGTGGCATATGTAAAAAAATCAAGCTAAAGTGATAATGGGCTGGCAACATCTGTCGAAGAACCGGAGCAAATAAGTCCTAGAAATCGCGGGAAGGCAAATGAAAGGTAGGACGGAAGAGAAAAGAATATAGTTTTTGATAATGAGATAGTTTTCTTTGACTCAGCTCCAATAATCTTATTACAAAGAACCAACAAAGCAGAGAGACGGACTTCCTTTTTTTGATAAAACGGAAACAGTGAACGTACCAGGGTGTGACCACCATAATAAAGAAATGCAATAATAATTACATTGCCATATTCCAACAAAGACCTAGCGAGATGGGCTGACGACCAGAAAAAGGTAGCTGGATTAGACTGGATGCGGATGGCGGAGGATCGGCAGCAATGGCGCACTCTGGAAGAGATCCATGTCCAGCAGTGGACTGCAATAAGCTAATTGATAGAAGTTTACGATATAGATACCTTTTTATGTGCAGAAATTCCCACGCCGTCTTCTGTGCCAAAGTTTTAAGAGGAATAAAAATGATAAATCTGGTTTTAAGGTGTATGTTTAGAGACCAACTCCTTTTTTATTTGTGGACGTATTTGAAAACTGTTTACACTGTTTTATTTGTTGGTTTCTTGTCTAAATTTGGTACATTTTTAGTTATTCTCACTTTATAATTATTATATGAAAATCATTCCCAAAGCAAAAAGGTCCCTCAAAAGAAAACTGGCAACTACTTCTAAACAGAAAAGAATTTTTACGTAATTTTTTAACTAAAAGAAAGACAAAGATTTGGAGTATAAGTGGTACATTTTTCCGTTCAATACATTGACTTTTGAAGTCACAGGCCACGTTTTTGTTACGTTATCGAGAGTTTGGCTTAGCGGGTGCCTATGCGGGGGCCGGGCGGCAGTGCCGTGATGGCTGTTGGACGGGGAGGTTGTGCTTCACGTTTTCGCAGCTTTGACAGCAACACAATTCAAGACTAATGCATAAGTGGACAGATAAGACACTTCTATGAGACGCCGAAAGTAAATTCGATAAAAAAGCTAAAGCTTTAAACTCTCAAGAAATACATGAAAATGTTGTGTTGATTATTTTATTCACTTACTTTATTTGTTATCAGCTGTTGCTCACGGCTCCAGCCACGTAGATTTTGGATGCCGTTCCGGATGGTGATCCTCACTCGTAGTGTAATGATATAAAACCTATGACACTGATCAATAGTGTGGGTTTCTATTGGTGAAATAATTCTTAGAATTGGTTCTGTAGATCCAGAGATTAACCTATATAACGTCACAAACTACGTCTGTATAATAATATATGTATATTAGAATACTATACATACCTATAGCTACATATATAAATATATAATATTATAAAACCATGATCACTACATATAATCTCTAGTATAAAATAATTCACTTCCCGCTGTCTGTCTGTCTCTATGTAAGCTTAGATTTTTGAAATTACGCGACGGATTTTGAAGCGCTTTTCTTTAATAGATAGTATCATTCAAGAAGTAGGTTTATATGTACAATACAATCTATATAATATAAAAATGAATCCCTATTTCCCAATAGGGATTCATTTTTGGCTGGACTGGCTGAGGCTGGACCAATTTCGCTTTTTTCTTTTTTGTTGTGTTTGTTATTGTCTTGTGAAGGTTTTTATGAAAGAAAAAGGAAATTAGAAACATTTAAGAATACTTAACCATTATATGTAATATCTGACCCGAAAGACGTTGTTATGTCCTATTGGTGTCAGGATCTCCGTGGGCGTATGGAGTCCCTGTCGTAATGCTTTCTGTTCTCAATATAATTAGGACAACTTAATACAGCCAATTGAGGTAAATTCTAATTTTTAAGGTGAAATGAAGTTTGCCGGGTCAGTTAGTGCATAATATAAGAGGTTTGAATGAGATGTAATTTAGATAAACACATTTTTTGGGCTTACGTAGCAAACGATGGCATTGTGAGAATGTGTAATGTGTGTGAATTGTTATGCCCGTGGTTATGCCTATAGCATACTTATAGCTTTCATATTCACCTACCTCAAACACCCTAACCAATGGAAATATAAATATTCATGACTTAGATTATTAATAATCTAAGATTCATGTAATATGAATATAAGTGCTGAGTGGGCATCAAACCCAAAATCTCTGAATGCTCTACCGCTACGCCATAGAATTTGAACCTTTTGAAACTGAATTTGTCTGTTTGTTCACAATGGACACAAACGCTACTTAGTACACGGATTTTGATATGGTATTTTTATTTAAAACGTTTTGGTAGAATGGTACCAGAGATAAAACCAAAGTCGCGATAACAGACATCCATACGAGCGGAGCCGCCGACCTTAGCTATGATAAAGAATCAAGAATCAATCAACATCGATATCAAAAAAATACCAAATCAGTTAGGTACGTGAAGTTAGGCAGAATATGATGTGTCCACTCTGTACCCTTTTTATCGACATCTTTTCCCATATTTTTATATTATAATCACTTTAGTGACATAAGTGCGGGGTGGTGCGGGGCTGCGATTATTACGTTCGTAGACTCCACCCATTCGCTCTAAGGCATCGTCTCTAGTAAGGACCTTAAGTGGGCCAATAAGTAATACCCCTTGCACTCTGGCTGGCCCTGCGCCATATTCAGTTTCGGTATGTTCCCCCCGGGCTGTGGGAACCACAGTGTCGCCATATTGTCCTGGAAAGAGGGGCGTGTGATGAAATGATACTTTTGTGTTTGTGTTTTATTTTTTTGGATATTATTAATCTTAAATTAAAGATTTTAAAAATTCCCGTCACAAAAACACCTCCAAAAGTTGAAAATACTACTAGTCAAGCTCTTTCATTTGATAACCATATTGAGGGAGATATGAAGAAATATGTATTCCGACATTTTGTGGCGGCGGCCATCTTGGACCGATTTTTTTCAAACATAGCTTAGAACACTCATACCTTAATTAATAAGTTCAGTTAAATAGTTTACTTTAACCACAGGAAAATTTTCTGCCAATAAAAATGTTTGTTTAAAAACACTGTTTCTTTGTCAAAAGTTCAAACTCTGGTTCAATAGCCTTTCAGCAATAATTTAGTCCAAACTGACATTTACTGCTTAAATGCAAGTCTAACTATTTTTTCTGGCAAATATTCAATGTCTATTGAAGTAATATTACTTTTCGTTTTATTGGTTTCTTTATAGATAGAAATCTTGGTGTCTCTCGTCGTAAAATAGAAGTCATTATCTGTAGGTATGGTACAGAATGGGCAGTGGAGTCTTAGTAATTAGAGTTCCGTTTTTACCCTTTGCGTACGGAACCCAAAAAAACAAAAAAAGAAACGTGTTTTCTTCTTTCTACAGTCCCGGGTCCTTTAAGCGGGGCGTGAAAAGACATCTAATGTTGCGAGAGATATGCTTCCAGCAATCTCACCTCCGGCAACAAAATACCCAAGTCGGTTCGAGTCCGACATAACCGCCTCCACCGGCTCCGTGGGGGTGGTATCCGTGGGGATTTAGCGCACGATAAAAAAGGCATCTGATGAGGCCGTCAAGCTGAGTGCCACCACTGTTAACATGGTACATGTTTACGATGGTGACCCTCTTTCCGAGACTTTGCCTTTGCTTAACATCAGGCGTGGTGAAGTCAAATTGATGTGTCCTATATAAAAAAAAAAGATATCCATGTCCATTCGTGTGGTAACGAATTAAGAATACAAGTATCACCAGCCCATCTCATCCGAAGGGTGTCGTAAGGCGACTGACGGAAACATACGCAGACGATATCACTGCAAGAGAAGGAACACTCGAACTAAAACCCTGTACCAACCCGTCTGGCTAGGAAACAGTAGGACAGAGCCTCCCGACATTGGGAGAGGCCTATGTCCAGCAGTGGACTGCGATGGGCTAACTGGTGTTTGTCCATCTTGAAAGGTTGAGGTTTAACTTCTACACAAGGACTTTACACTAAGGTCATTTGGCATTTATACCCAGAATGTGGGGCATTACCCCATGCGTCCCCGCCATGTGGTGGAGCTAAAACTATTTGCTTACCTCTGTAGTGACGTAGTAAACATCATAAATATTAGCACGAGCATATTTTTGTACGAATTTTCCTTGTTTTGAACCAAAAAGTGAACTTAATAAAACATTTTTCTTTGAAAAAGTAATTATGTATTTGCGCTACAATTAGCTATCCTAATTTCCTACTACCCTACTCAAAGAATCAAGAATCAAAGAATCAATTTTGCTTCAGAGGCACTTAGGAACTTAAGAGGGCACATGAACGTCAAAATTTTACATGTTAGTCAAGATGTTTAAATATTAATTATTCAATTACGCTCTAACGGCTGAACAGATCTGGCTATAGTTTTGTACAGGGATAGAATAGAATACAGTCTCGAGCCCGCGATATTTCCCTTACAGGGTTAATGCCTTGACCAACTCTTTCCCTATGTATTTGATTTGTATAGCTAGCATACTTAATGCTGTACAATTCATTCGAGAATACAGTCTGGAATAATATATAGCTCTAACCCGGGAATAGGTTCCCATGGGCTGCGAAACTGGGATCAAAATTCCAAGCGGGATGAGCTACAGGCTAGTAATAATCAATGAATCACATACCCGGAAGAAATATATCATCAAGTATCGGTGTATTACATTATTATTGTCTATAATCTTAATAGCCTCTTATCCAAATACTTAAGGAATTGACAACCAACAAAATATAATATGCCGACCGCGTTGGCTATGGTCCAAGATGGCGGATTATTGCCAACTAATGTTTATGTCTAGATATTTAACGGCAGAATGGCGAAAATAACAAAGATACAAGTTATTTTTGTGTTTCATTTAATACTATGTTATGAAATAGAGAACTAGAAAGAATGAATAAATAAAACCGGACAAGCGCGAGTCGAAATCGCGCACGATGGGTTCCGTCTTCTTTTTTTATATATAGGTAGCAGACAAGCACACGGCCCACCTGATAGAAAGTGGTTACCGTGGCCTACTGCACGTGTGCAACACCAGTGACGTCACACTTGTGCTGCCAATCCTGTAAGAACCTTCTTGAAGTCAACCAAATATTGCAGTCTTCAGAAAAATCCAATTCACATTTAAACAATACTAATATTTGCACAAGTTTAGTTCCCCTATAAATTTTATATTAATTTACTTAATCTTACTTATTTAAAATGGTCAAGAGAATTGCAAGAAGCAGACCTAATATCCAATGTTGGCATCCTGTAACTTTTCTTTCTCTCTCGCGGCTGTGCTGTGTGTGATTGTTTCTTTGTTTCTTTGTTCTTGACGTCATTAAGAAACAATTTTATTGTTCTATATTGAAAAATAAATGACTATGACTATGACTATGACTTTGATTTCTCTCCAAATAAATATTCTATGAATATTTCAAGCGTCTACCTATAGGGGTTCTTAGTACCTAACCAGCAAAAAGCGGCACAAAATTACATTTGTTACTTACCAATTTTGCACGTGTTTTTTGGTGTAAATGAGGTGAAAAGAAACGGAAACACCAGGTAACGTACGGTAGGTACTTAGGAGGGGCAGGCCCAAAAGTCCTAACCTAACGTCGTAGGGGGTAACATGCATGCCAATGGTCTCACTACCATAAATGCCTATAGACCTAACCTAGAGAAGTAAAAGTTGGAAGACCGACCCCGGATTCCGGTGTGAAGGCTCTGGACGCGACCGCGACTGAACAGTTGATGATGATGAGGAGAAAGAAGGATAGATGATGAAAATCTTTACCTGATATAATTTGTTCATCGCCTCAGCCGTTTACCATTACGCGGTGTATCTCGACCAGTTTCTTGGCAATCGTCGGCACACGTATATGTAACAGGTTTGTTAATATTTTAAAAAAAGTCCCTATCACCCGCTCATCTTGCAGTGGGTTCGTGTGCAGTCTGGATAAATATAGGAGTACGATCGAAGCAGCATGTTCTTGCTACATAAATGTATATGCTACTAGCAATGTATATAATCCGGCATTCTATACAATGCCAAGCATTGCATTTTTTTTTTATACCAGACATGACAATTTGACTACACCTCACCTGATGTCCAGCAAAGGCAAAGTCTCGGAAAGAGGGTCACAATTGTAAACATGTTAACAGTGGTGGCACTCAGCTTGACGGCCTCATCGATGCCTTCTCACGCCCGCCCCGCTTAAAGGACCCGGGACTGTAGGAAGAGGGAAACACGTGAGCTGGCAGAGAGTTCCAGATCTTAGTGGTGCGGCATAGGAATGAGTCACTGAAACGCTTGGTTCTAGTAGGTATACTCTGCACCGTATATGGATGGCATCTTAACCCTGCACGTGTCGTATAGAATGCCGCAGTCGGTAATGTATGAAATAAAATAACACAAATGAACCACCATTTAGTAAGACCCTTTGTTACCAACGGACCACTCAATCCGTCCACCGAGGTGGTCAGTTAGGAATTTCATTCCTATAAAACCACCTACAACTGTCCACGTGAGGTGTCTGTTAGGAATATTTTGAAGCAACCAACCACCTTTTTTACCTATAGAAAATTATTCTAAGTATATTTATAAACATGATAGGTAGAAACGATTAAATAGTGCTGTGTAGTGAGTTCTAGTAGTTGCTACCCATGGTATTCCGACCACGTTCCAGCATCTCATGGGAATCTACGCCAGAGATAAATACCCTTGGACCAAATTACATCCAAATCCGTTAAGCCATTGAGTGTTATTGAGTAATAAACTTCCAAGCATCTTCACAATAATCGCTTATAACATTAGTTAGGATCATGAATTAAGATAAACCCCTGAAAGGGTAGGCAGAGGCGTACTAACTCCTACATTCCGCCAACTATGAGTTTTGAGGCCTGCGTAATATGGGGTGGGTCTATAATAGCCGTCAAATGAACATTTTGTCTTGGGCTGTATGTTTACTGTCGGATGGAGAACAGCCCTATCCCTTAGTCGCCTTCTACGGCACCCACGGGAAGAGTTCCAGTCCACTGGGAACCAACACGGCAATTTAAGTAGGTATCGTTTTTTTATACCACTTAGGTGGCAGACAAGCTCACGGCCCACCTGATGGAAAGTGGTTACCGCGGCCTATGGACGTATGCAACACCAGGGGCGTTACACTCGCGCTGCCTACCCTGAAGAAACCTTCTAATGCCCCTCTTGAAGAACCCCATATTGTAGTCGCTTGGGAAAACCAGGGCAGGCAGTTCATTCCACAGCTTGAGCGTACGTGGGATGAAGTTCCTTTCATACCGCACGGTGCGCACCGTATTCGGATGCAATGTGTGGGGATGAATTCCCTGTCCATGGCGAGCGGTGCGATGATAGAATGTAGCTGTGGGCATCATGTCAAATAATTCATCTGAGCACAAACCATTATATAGGCGGTAGAAAACACACAGTGAGGCAAAATCCCTCCTGAGGCTTATTACTGACGGTAGGGCTAGTCCGTAACCTAAAAGTCGCGCAGAGCGGGCTATGGAGCGAGCTATGCTTGGAGTTTCTTTGAAGGATAGAATTCGAAATGAGGTCTTCCGACACAGAACCAAAGTTACCGACATATCTCGCAGAATAAGCAAGCTCAAGTGGCAATGGGCTGGCCACATCACTGTCGAAGGACCGATGGCCGTTGGAGCAGACGAGTCCTAGAGTGGACACCGAGAGAAGGCAAACGCAAGGTAGGACACCCCCTAGCCAGATGGACTGACGACCTGAAAAAGGTAGCTGGGACAGCCTGGATACGCGAGGCGGAGGATCGGATGAAATGGCGCACATTGGGAGAGGCCTATGTCCAGCAGTGGACTGCGGTGGGCTAATAGATATTATGTAATGCAAGGAAATACTACTTAGTACTAAATGTAATTATATTTCAATTGATGTATTTATTAGCCGTAAATCTTTCAGCAATAAAGTAATGACCTCTTTAAATAGCTGGCAAACTATATTCACCTTGGTCGAGTGTGCAGGTCGCGAAGAGTTTGCGGCGGATTTTAGGCACCATATTGTGTTTATGCCTCAAAAAATGTTGATGACATGTGTTCTAAAGTATATTTATATTACACCCGTTAATTTAAATAGCTAGGAAATTACTATTATGTACTTATAGTAGAGGAGCTGACGATAATTAACTCCAGCGTCGCGGAAATCTACTAAAATTGGTATAATAAATGATAGAAAGAATCATGGTATTAAATGTTTCCACTTTCAGTGGTGGGGGATTATGCCATCTGTTGGGTGCGATACGGAGGTTTTCTTGAATAAAACGACTTTTTTGATATTAAACACCGAGATGAGATGTGTGCAATGACGAAGGACTTTTGAATAATAATGACAGTATAGTAGTACAAAAAAAGTTAAAGCTAATTATGTACAATGTCGTGCAGATTTGCTCACGCTAATTGTGTAAGCGCTGAAATACCATCCATTAGAATTAACGTTTTGTGTTACTTTGGTCTTATTTAATTGTTTTCAGTTATTCTAATATAATTCCTAGAATAACTGAAAAAAATCAAATAAGTAACATTTAAAGTAAACACAGAACGACACGACAGCGCTCAAGTAAATTCAGACTTCGTTTTTTGCAACTTTGCTACATTCCCACGCCCTTAGCTTACGCTTAAATCGTCAGATTAGCAAAATTAATCTACGTTGAATGTTGTGCAAACGATGAGCCACAATCTATCAGCTCTGTAGGCACATATACGTACAATCTGAAACTCGTCTGTCAATATCGTATTCACTACGCGTCGAATTCTGCGCACGTTTAGCTTTAGACGAGGTTGGCGTATTCTCTAAGATATTTACTACCGACAACATATCGACACTACACCTTGTTGCCCTTGAGTACGGCGTGGGGCAGGTAGAGACGCGTTACTCTAGTTTCTGTGTTTACTTCTACCAACTACTGCTGCCAGAAGGGACGCCGTTAACCGGACGGGACATCAGCCCTCTGTATAGGCCATAGGATAGGATAGGATAAGGGAATCTTTTTCCCGCACTTAGCCTCTTTTTTTGGGCCATTGTACGTAAAGTCCGTACGTAAATGTCCGTCTACAAGCGCAGAAGCTTACTGGGGGCTTCACAGGCTTCGCAGAGCGACTTCACTGTGCCGAGGATTTGTGATCGTTGGTTTACCACTGCCTCACAGTCTAGTACTACGTGGGCGGTCGTTTCCTCGGCGCCGAAACATCCCCTGCAAAGCGGGTTGTCTGTGGCACCGATGGTTTAAAGGTCCTTTTTGAGGGGATAGTGACTCATCATTGTCCCCGTAATTGTTCTTAGACTGTGTGGGCCATGCCACCAATTTCCACTATTAACGATGGCCATAGCTCTAATCTATGGTAACCCAGACCGACGGCTTAACATGCTTTCTGAATCACGGAAACATCTAGACCAATGCAAAAAATATTCGCCGTACCTAGTCTTGGAACTCTTCACCAGCTCACATGTTTCCTTCTTCCTACAGTCCCGGGTCCTTTAAGCGTGAACAAGCATCTGATGAGGCCGTCAAGCTGATTGTCACCATTGTAACATTGATGGTGTCTGTAATGGTGACCGTCTTGCCTCAGACTTAGCCTTCAGCGTATCTTCAGGCGAGGTGAAGTCATACTAACGGTCCTATATATAAAAAAAGCAATTTAAACGTAAAAATCTATTACAAGAAAAAACACCAATATTATTCTATCAATTTATTATTTAAACTCGCAATATTTCGTTTTCAATTCGTGTGTAATAAATCCTTTCGTACACCAGTGTTTTGACATCCTTCGCGATTATGAAATCAATATGGTTGAACGTTTTAAGGGGCACATCGTAGACATCGACCCTTCTTAAATTACTTCTTAAGAGTTCCACATCTTCTGGGGAAGACATCCAGTCAGACTGACCACAGAACAACCATACAGGAACAACTACGTTACTCAGGTTGTACTTCGGAGGAGAGTTCTTCCCATACCTTCGAAAATTTCCTTCGACACCGTGATCGAATTGCTGGAATTCTTTCGACAACATGTTCTGACCGTAATGAACAAACTGTTTTATAGATGCCCCTGCTGGCAAATGGGCAAAGATCACCGGCAAATTAGTCACATTCAACTGCGTAAAGTCGAAACCAGACAATAAAAAAATTGCGTTCCTGCAAATTACCTCCGCTAGGGTTCCAGAACCACATACTATTTGTTTCAACAAGTTTGCCAGCATGCCGTCCGGCTGGAACTCAAAGATCCGAATCCCTCGGGACATCGTTTGTAAAATTGCTGTTCCTGGAGCTAGAAGTCGAACTACAGGAGAATAGGCTTTAGTTAAGAAAGCTAAAGGAGCCAACGCAATCATTATAGACACTTTATTATTGTATTCAGGCTTTTCAGACGCCATCACAAAAAACACAGTCGTGCCTTGCGAATGTCCAATATATTTGATATCTTTCCGTTGAGTCTTCTCCAAAACAAGGTCGATCATCGCTGGTAAATCATAAATACCAATTTCATGACATGAGAAATCCCAAAATAACGGCTCGGATTGATCCATAAAGATATGCCGTCGAGAATGCTTGTTCCCCCGAGCGTTGCCCAACCACACATCATAATTGTCTTCAGATAGTAAGTAGGCTAATCCACTTTCTGGTCCAGCTAATATAAAATCGTCCGAGCTTCCTAGTAATCCATGCATGAGGAATACTGGGGCTCCTTTACCAGGTATTCTGAACAGAGAGAACACGTAACCGTCACCGGTGAAGACCTCATATGTTTCGCAATTGCGTCCATACTTCTTTGTTAGTTCTCTGAAATCTAGAGAAGCATCTGTGTTCAAAACACCGACTTTCAGCTGAGCTAGTAAACTTTCCACAGCTCGATTATAATTTACAGTTTTTCGAGCATAAGACGGCAATTCTATCGGTCCCAATACTTTGGTCAACGCGTTAGTAACTACGGCTAAATTTTTCAATACGGGTAAATCTTGCCTTTGGTTTACTGTTTCATAGTTTGAATTATCGTGTTTTATCACAGGTAATAAGTCAAAAGTAACTCGTCCAACAACACCACAATATTTGAGCACTACGTAAATAAGTATTAATCTCTGAATCATTGTGGACAAGTATGGTTTAAAGTGCCGAAAGATTGAATGATCAAATGTGCCTACTGTAAACATAATTGTTTATTAATTTTTGGAGCATTGTACTTAATTGGTTTGAATGACTATTGTTGTGGCGTGTCCAAATATAACGACGATCTATTTACTAACAGAAATATGATGTACTCTGTAGGGCACACAATTGATTCACAATTGACGGAGAAATCGAGATATCTCCTCCTTTTTTGAAGCTAGTTAAAAAATATTGGAATGCAATATCCCGACTTATTTTCTTTTCATTTTGACAAAAACATTCAAATGAGTTGATTGAACCGTTGACTTTAGTCTATAAAAACATATAACTGTCACAATGATTTCCGCCATCTTGTCATACCGCCATTTGTCATGTCTAGTCTACAATTTATTTGATCTTCCATATTTTATCGTATTATCTACTCAAAGATGAAAGGGAATATTACGATTGAGAAAATTATATAGCAATCTATTCTTGAGTTTGTGTTTATAACATGATGCTTTCAGAATAGAATCAATGCCCTCGCAGAAGCAGGCTGAGAAACTCGGGGGCGGTGCGAGCGCGCCTCTCCATATCCTGGGGCAAGGCAATATGATGACATGTGGTTCCCACACTCGAACAGGGCCATTATGAATACTTATGGGTATTTGCATTGGTTTGTTACTACATCGAAGAGCACGTTAAGCCGTCGGTCTCGGTTGCGATACTAACATCTATGATTATATAATGTCACTAACATCTATGGCAGTCGTTGCGGGTAGTTGGAGCCCTAAAAACTGCAATACTTCAGTTTTGTGTATCTATAAAACTAGGTCTAGTATCCAAACGTTCTTAAATAAACTATACTTACATCGGAGAAAATCATACCATGACCACAGATGAATCAGTGTAGGTCTAAAGTACATGGGCTCTTAGACTACTCTAGGTACTTCCAACTAAAAATACAATGATTTTTAACTCCCGACGCAAAAATTACGGGGTGTTAGAAGTTCGACGTGTCTGTGTGTGTCTGTCTGTCTGTGGCGTCGTAATTCCTAAAGGTATATTAGTCGGGAGTTTTCTTAGCTATGTTTGAAAAAAATCGGTCCAAAATGGCCCTCTTTACAAAATGGTGGAGTACATAATCATAGGCTAATATACTAGATTGACTCTAGCTGGCTGACTGGACTGGCAAGAAGCGGATCGCGGACTCCGAGGTAACGCGCTAAGATTATGAAGATCATTGCAAAAACATTGAATGAATTTCAACTA
This sequence comes from Eilema sororculum, assembly GCA_914829495.1. NCBI lineage: Eukaryota > Metazoa > Arthropoda > Insecta > Lepidoptera > Erebidae > Eilema > Eilema sororculum. Next base: position 12,655,532 of record OU618561.1, on the reverse strand, counting down.
CCTATATTATTTTCATTGACATAATGGTTCGATGCCCCAGGCGTCACGTCAGCTGGCTACAGTTCAATATAGGTTCATTTATTTCTGTTTCATGCAATACTAGCTATTACCCGCGGCTCCGCTCACGTGGATGTCGATTATCGCGTCCAAACAGCCTATGTCCTTTCTCAAACTCTAATATGTAGTACCAAATTATCCCCTATTTGATTTGAACCCTTTTTTCGCGATAAAAGGTAGGCTGTCGTTTCCCAAGCACTAGTCCATCTTTGTACCTATCTGGAAGAGATGAAGTGGCCATTTCTACTCCACCGGAAACCAACAAGTATGAATTTCAATATTGGAGCTTGGAGATGATGACATTTTGTGGGTGTCTTTGGCAGTGCAGGAGAGGAAGCCACAAGAAAACTGTCATACTATATTCCGAAGATCGATGAATCAAGTCTAAAGTACATGGGCTCTTGGACTACTCTTGGTACTTCTTCATCCAAAAATACAATGATTTTCATAGGCACTACTATACTGACTCTAGCTGGTTTGATTGGACTGCCTAAATCGCGATGAGCTATAAGCCTTTAAGTACGAAAACTCAACATGATATACATGAACATGAACATGCGTTACTACGAATAAATACCACATCGATTAACACACTGTCGAAAGTATTCCAGATTCCACCCTACACCTAGACAAGGGTTATAAAAGGTTTTTTTGGCATATTATGAAGTCAAAATGTCATGCAAATATTACTAAACTACCTCAACATCACGCTTCATACCAAGGGAGCACTTGACATCATCTGCTAACAATACAAATACCACGAGCCACGTTTTCTCGTAAATCTTCTGTCAATCACTTATTTATATTTATTTGAAGGCATTCAAATCAATAATAATACCTTTCCAACCTATTACAATACGCATTCATTGATACTTATGATGTAACGTGCATAATTATAACAAAAATTACATTCCAAACAACTCTCGCCATTCAGTCGCCGCGTAGAACGGTTTACACTAGTCGTTCACTATGTTACCAATCGTTTACGTCGTGTATATCATATTAAAATGCTGTTCAGGACAATTTGTGCTATCGGATTTATTCCCCCCAATTATGAATCAATCCCACCAATATCTCAATCAAGACCTAGCACACGACGTGGTAAAGACTCCATATGTGGAGACATCATCGAAAATCCAAGCAAATCCGTTCACAGCCACTGAAGAAGCTGTGGCAAAAGCTTCTAACAAACTAGCCAACACGCTCGGTTCTATCCAACTACCAGTCCACAACAATCCTCTGGATAACGCGGAAGTTGCCGAGGAGTTTTTCAAAGAATATGACATTGGAAGGAACAATGAAGACATCAAGCTTGGCTTTGGGCAGCTAGCCAGTAAGTATGGACGTGATACTGAATTCCACGAAGTTGTCACCAAAGATGGTTACGTTTTATCTCTGTGCCGGATACTTGGATCAAGAGAACCTGTGTTTCTAATGCATGGACTGCTCGGCAGTGCTGATGACTTCATAGTAGCTGGTCCTGAGAGTGGACTTGCTTATCTGTTAAACCAGCAAGATTACGATGTCTGGTTGGGAAACGCGCGTGGAAATAAGTTCTCTCAGACGCACGTTTCAATATCACCCTCCGAATCGGGATATTGGGACTTTTCCTGGCATGAAATCGGTATATACGATCTACCAAGCATGATTGATTACGTGCTTCATACTACAAATCGGACTTCTTTAAAATATATCGGTCATTCTCAAGGTACGACGGCTTTCTTCGTGATGACGTCGGAAAAACCAGAATATAACAGAAAAGTGTCTTTAATGATTGCGTTGTCTCCTGTCGCCTTTATGAGTAAGGTACGCTCGCCTATCATCCGTTTGATGGCTCCTGGAACCGCGCTGCTGCAGGTATTATCAAGAAGTAGTGGAAAGCATGAGTTTTTACCTGACATTAAGCTGAGAAGGTTGTTACAGAAACTTGTCTGCGGTGCAGGGGCGATGGCCGATGTGATCTGCAGTAATATGATCTTCCTAACATTCGGTTTTGATTTTTCGCAGCTGAATATAAGTAATTTGCCTGTGATTTTTTCACATTTACCCTCTGGAGCTTCGATGAAGCAGTTTGTTCATTACGGCCAGGGTATAATAAATGAAGATTTTCGGAAATTCGACTACGGTAGTATGGAGAATTCGGAGAAATATGGTACAATGTTGGCACCGACGTACAATTTGTCGAATATTGAAACTCCTATATGGATGTTTTGTTCTCAGTCCGATTGGTTGGCAGCTCCTCAGGATGTGGAGCTGCTCCGGAAGAGGCTGAGCAACGTCATCAAGGTGTACCAAGTTCCGCACAAAGACTTTAATCATGTAGACTTTATAATTGCGAAAGACGTTGTGAAATTTGTTTATAGAATGGTGCTGAAAGTGATGTTGTCATTTTGAAATATTATGACGCTTAGTTTGTTAATATTTTTAGAACTGTAGTGTTTGTTTGGAATTAAAGTGCTTGGTTTTTAGTATTTTATTTATTTTAGTAGATAATCCGCCTCTGCTTCCCTCCTCGTATATTTTGAAACCCCATATCACCCCTTACGGATATTATGATAGTTCTTTAATAATGTAATGTATTAATATTGAATTGTATGGTACCCCACTATGAAAAAGGCGTGATTGTATGTATGTATGTAAGGTACCTAACTCACTGGCGACTGTATATTACAATACAAACTGCTTGAATTCGTAGCCAGGTGACGTCGCCGCGTCACTTTGGCGTCCTAGTGACTGAGCTGATTACTGATTACTGTTTCACCGTGCGAGGGATGTTTTTTTTTTTCGTGCGGAATTCCCCTCAGATATCCACCCCACTGCCGGAGCCGGAAGAGGAGGTTATGTCGGACTCGAACCGACTAAAACCGCACGCTGACTGTGGGTCGTGGTCCTAGGCCGGAGGTGAGGTTGTCTTCGACATATCCCTCGCACCCCGGCAGACCCAGGGCCATCCCTTACGGTCTAGCCCTCCTCGGAAGGGGGGACAACGGTGTCCCCGACTCGCCCTCGCAATTGGGAGGCGCGCTTCTTAGCGCGCCGTCGCCGTGGCCTGCTTCTGCTGGGGTGACAGGCGGCTTCACCCGTCACCCCCAGACAACCTGACCTCTGGCCTCCAGCGTGCGGTTTTAGTCGGTTCGAGTCCGACATAACCTCCCCTTCCGGGTCTGGCAGGGGAGGCATCCGAGGGGACGTCCGCACGAAAAGAAAAGATTACTGTTTCGCTGGCTTGGGTAAAGCTCAAACCATAATATCTTGAACCTAAAATGTGCTCTATACGCGCAGTACACGTTTCTTGGATGTATTTTGGAGATAGCACGGGGGCTACTGCGGTGGACGTGCTCACCAAGTATAGATTATTGCAAAACAATCCGCGAGCGCCAAGATCTTTTATATCTCGCGATTTAGATCCAAGATAGGTATATGGTTTTAGCTATAGGTAGTACTTATTGTGATGCTATAAAGCCTACTAGCTTTTGCCCGCGGCTCCGCCCGCGTGGATGTCGGTTATCACGACCAAACATAGCCTATGTCCTTTCTCATGGTCTAATCTACCCCTATACCAATTTTCATCAAAATCGGTTCAGTGGCTTAGGCGTGAAAGCGTAACATACAGACAGACAGACAGAGTTACTTTCGCATTTATAATATTAGTATGGATGGCTTCCTCGATAAACGGACTATTCAACACAAAAATATTTATTGAATTCAAACCTATAGTTCCTGAGATTAGCACTTTTAAATAAACAAAGAAAGAAAACAGCTCAAATCGGTATAAATCCCACATAAATCAGTCGCTACGAGCATTTTTAGCAACAACGCCTGACAATAATATATGGCAACATTTTTACAATGACGGTTTTGGCAAATCGTTGGCATTCGGGACTTTTAGAGTTCCGTACCTAAAGGGTAAAAACGACACCCTGTTGCTAACAACTCCGCTGTCCGTCTGTCTATCACCAGGCTGTAGGTTTCCCATGAACGATGATAGAGCTAGACAGTCGAAATTTTTTCATAATATAATTTGTTGACGCTATAATAATAAATACTAAAAAATGGCATAAAGTAAACATTTAAGGGGTTTCTTATGCAACAAACGTGATTTTTTGCTTGATATTAATACAGGATAGGTGAAAATAAAAAGTGAAGTACGTAGGTATAACACAGTGACTATTTTTTTTTAACAAATATTCACCAAATTCTACACAACGCTATCTAGACCCATGGTACCTAAGCTTAATTAGCTTGTGTTATGGAATCTAGAATGCAGATAAACAAACAAAAAGTATCTAAGTAGATACTTTTTGTAAATTCATACATGGAAACACCCAGACCAATGCAAATAGCCATGTTCATGCATACAAATATTAATTGAATGAATTTTACAGCATTAAGTATGCTAACTATACAAATCGAATACATTTGCGCATATATTTGCGCTGAGCGGGAATCGAACCCGCGCCTCCTGCGTGGCAGTCGTGTGCACTACCGCCACGCCACAGAGGTTGTCGTGACACTCGTGACTAATATTGTATCGATAATGCTACGGAACCATTCGAGTTCGGCTCGCACTTGGCCGGATTTCGAATGAGTAAATCGGCCAATAACAATACATTGTGGGAGCAACGACCACCTGACCTACCAACCTGGACGCTAGCAAAGCTGTTGTTCACGAAATCCATTAAAATCAAACACATTCCAAATCCATTAAAATGGATAAAAGTTAAACATAGACTGAAGAAAACAATTACAGATAAAAAAGATTTGACAGGCGGCCATTTTGACAGTCTAAATACAACGATTTAAGGCGGGGTTGCAGTGCGATGTATCTATTCGTCGCATTGCTAATTTAAAATGCCCGAGAGAGAAAGAGAAATCACGAGAACTAGAATGCAGCGATCTCGAATTTAAAGTATGTAAGTATTTAAGTATGTATACCTACAATCATTTTTGAAAAAAATATCAGCGTCATAAAGTATAACTTCACCTCTATTTTTTGGGTTCTACCTACCTATATTTAACCAAAAAGCAATTGCCAAATTATAATTTCCCAAAAATATTTCGCTTTGCATACACCCCTAAAAAATTATTGAATTTTGTTTATGATTTTTTATTTTGCATTATTTACTCTCCATCGTGTTAGTAAAGCTAATTGAAACGGTAATTTCATAAAAAGAACATCACTCCAAAAAAAAAAACAACGAGCGCCAAGCGCGTGCTTTTAGGTAGTACTTTTTTATGAAAAATGAAAAAAAAATGTTTTATTTTTATTACAGCGATTTTATTTTTATGCCAATGCGTTATGCTTATGTACCTGGAGTACTACTAGGGATTATCGATAACTAAAAAATAGCAATTTTACCAATTTTTATTCAATCAAATGTTTCAGTTGGAATACATTTTACGAAAATAAATACACACACAATATGTACAAAGTTTAACATGTAAAAAACGACTGCAACCCCGCCTTAAGATCATTTGTACGGCGTGTATATTTCTGTATTGCGTAGGAGTCACCTGCTGGCCGTAGGAAATATTATTACGAGCGCCCCAAATAATATGTTTTGTCCCAAATACTTTGATGGATTTGATGTGTGATTAGTGATTATGAGATGATCTTCTCTGAGTTGGTTCCCGGTGCAGTAAAATAGCACCACCCTATCTCTTCCCGTGTGTGTCGCAGAAGGCGACTAAGGGATAGGGCTGTTCTCCATCCGACAGTAAACATACAGCTATGACAAAGTGCCCCCTATTACGTGAATCCGAAACTAAATATTGGTGAAATGTCACCTGTGGGTGTTAATGCACCTCTCCCTACCCCTTCGGGGACTATATAGGCGTGAATATATGTATGTGTATGTGTGTCTTTTGGCGGGTAATGCGTTTATTTGTACATATACCTATATAATGACTCCAAGCACAATAAAATTTACTATGGGTTTTTTTTATACACACATCAATATGGTTATAGGGATATTTCAATGAAACCTAAATAACTAAAATTCTATTAAATTTTTGTTAAGACATCTACACATTAAAATAAACCTTGTTTAATAGCCTATCTAATCTGATAATAATAAACTTTTAGATAAAGTAAAATTTAAAAAAAACTTAGAAGAAGAGGAAAAACTCAGACAAAATTTCAATATAAACTTTATTTTTGAAACAAAACAACTATAATTCTATAAAAATTGTTGAAAACTTAAAGTTAACAATCCGTGGATTAAGAATATTAGAACCGAAATTACTAATATTCCCTCTAACCCTCTCGCTATCTATATATCTGTAAAAAGGTCTCTCTGTGAGACAGAGTTGAGTATAAAATGAACAAGACTACAAACAAAACAGGAGGCGAGGGTACGATTCTCACTTAGTGCAAATATTTGTATGCATGAATATAACAGATTTAACTTTTTGTATTGATCTGTCTGGGTATTTTCGTGTCTCGGAAAGAGGGTCACCATCGTAAACATGTACCATGTTAACAGTGGCGGCACTCAGCTTGACGGCCTCATCAGATGCCTTTTCACGCCCCGCTTAAATTACCCGGGACTGTAGGAAGAAGGAAACACGTGACCAGGCAGGGAGTTCCAGGTCTTAATGGTGCGGTATAGGAATGAGTCACTGTAACGCTTGGTTCTAGCAGGTATACTCTGCACCGTATAGGGATGGCATCTTAGCCCTGCACGTGTTATCCTGTGAAGGAAAGGAGAGGGTGGGACTTATTGTAAAGTAGACCCTAAAATCTGAGGTAGAAGCTTCGTATGCGACTAGGATTAACGCTTGGATGAAGAAGAGAAAAGAAATCGAAAAGTAAACATTATTCATATTTCAGAAGTCGTTGTCGCCATTATTTATAAATAGTCATTTTCTTTTCATAGAACTTGTGTTAGAACATAAATTATGTTCCCGGAATTCTATTTCAAACTTGAAAAGAATATCGGCACGCTGTTAACATGACAGAATTTAAAATAAAAAATTACAAACATAATTTTATGGGGCTAAGTAATGGTACGGAACCCTTCGGGCGGGAGTCCGATTCGCCCTTATTTAGTTTTTGGTCATAGTTTCTTTGGCCACATTTTTATTAAAGATCGTGTCATTTTTAAGGGTACCTCGAGAGTAAAATAACGGAACCCTTAAAGGAACACTTCGTTTTCCGTCTGTCTATCTGTCAAGACTAGGGCTTCCAAAATTACGGATTAATTAATTACGTAACTGGTTACGCATGCTTGTGCCCCAATTACGTAATTACGGAATAATTACGTAACTGCTTTGATTTTCTATAAAAACTGTATTTCCTTAGATTTTGAAGTACAAAATCTATTAATTTATTTGAACTATGCAAGAATTAATAATATTTACTATTTATGAGATCAAATTTACAAATATTGATTCTTTGGTTGATAGGGACAGCCCTGGGTCCGCCGAGGTGCGAGGGATATGTCCAACAACCTCACCTTCGGCTTTGCACTTCGACCCACAGATGGCATGCATTTTAGTCGGTTCGAGTTCGACATAACCTCGCCCAGCGGTTTCGGCAGGGGGGTTTCCGTGGGGACTTTACGCACATAAAAAGGTGTATTATTGGATGCACTTCGGGGAGTATGCGCTGGACTTGCACAACTCAATTTCGCCAAGGCACTTCATCAACCAGCGACCAGACGCACGGCAGCGACCGCACTACCGATACACCGTGGGATTTCCACTTATACTTACTAAACAATTCAGCATTGCCCGAATCTGTGTTTGCGAAAAGTTAAACTGCTGTCTCTTTAACTTAGTTTTAATAAGCAGAATTTGACGTCAAAAAGCTATAGTAGTTTTGAATAAATAGTTTTTAGGAAAAATAAGTGAATAAAAGTTGAAGTAGGTACCTATATAAATTGAGATTGACATGGTACCTAATTCATATTAGGAGACGTCCATAAACATAGTAAAAAGATACTCTAAGGAGACGTCAATGACGGACGATACTGATAATCCGTGTCTTTGGTCTTTTCAACAAAGACTCACTAGCGAGTAATGGTTTATTTTTTCTAATATTATTCACTATACAACACCAACAACGGGAACTCCCCTCGATGCACGTTTTTTCAATAGTGATCTCTGTTTTTTACGCGATACGATTCAAAATCAAATAAGTATTCTAACTCTTATAACGGTAGGTAGGTAGGTACGTATAGAAAGTTAATACCTTATACAATAAGCCCCGGGAAATATCCAACAGTACAGATTTGGTGTTGCCATTATGTTAGGTATTGTGAATTGCATGTAAATTAAATATATATACAAAATATATTATATATTTCACCAACTACCTACGCAGTTACGGAATTTAAACCTCAAATTAAGTATTTATAAAAGCTGTCAAATCTGCCCGTAATTACGTAATTGTTTAATCCCGTAATTACGTATTGGAAGCCCTAATCAAGCCCGTTTACTCAGGAATGCGTAAAGGTATCCATCATACCACATAGGTACTAAGATCTATATTATCCTTAAACTGTACAAAAATCCAACCTCTAAGGCAATCGAAATTATTGCGGCATAAGTAGCATAAGTTTGATCCTGAATACAATTTTGTACGGAACCCGCAGCGTGCGAGTGCGACTCGCATTTGGTCGGCTTTTTGGAAATAAAACCACTTGCGCGATTTATTTAGTATTATTTACATTTAGCCCAGCCGTGGCAATTGTCACAGATTTTGAAGTGTTATTTCTTTGTTTCAGGTATGACACAACAATCAAGTACACAGCAGACACTTTATTATTATAATTTAGATAAAAATAACAGTGCAATGGTTAGTCAGTGCATGTGTGAATAGTTAGGCACTTAGTGATTGACGGATCCGAATACGAGATGTCGCTAGTAGCGCCACGGAGAGTTCAACTGGATTGGGCTCATGCTATGCCATGGTAAGAACCATTTCTTTTTTTAATTTTTTTTCTATATCTTCCAATGGCCAAGGTAGCACCCAAAGCTTATGCTTCGAGCCCCGGAACTCTTTCCAGGATTCGATGAAGATACCGTGCTTTTCACGCCAGAGAGAACCGTATTTAAGTCGTAGATGGCCCAGGGACCAATGGTAGAGGGATAATAATATGCTCTAGGTAATTTTTATACTGTTGATTAATGGCACTTGGTGGAATCCGCTACACATATTGAGTAAGACTACGATATTATTTAAAGATATTTTACATGTAAGTAGTTTTAAAATTAGGCAACCAGCCTAATTTTTTTCCCTAATATTTGGGGAAAATACTTACTTCTCCCTAAAAAAAAATAATTTAGGTAATCTTAAACCCTGGCATCTGAAGAACCGAGACGGCGCGCGGCGTGCGGTTTTAGTCGGTCCGATATAACCATCTCCGATGGCCGATGGATAAAAAAGGGGGAGGTTAGCTTTCATTTCCCTGCCAAAATTTATTTGTCTAAGTTTATTTTGGTCTTTGCGGTAGCGACTGCTATCAAAACTAAACTGTCACAAGTTTACAGTACCGATATGCAACAGAGTCATTGATTGTATTCACGTAAGTTTACCCTGTTGAATATAGTAAATGATTAAGTATTAGCATCGATTGTCTGTTTATTAACCTACAACCTACCTTACATAATCTATGCACTATTTTTAACCTCGCAATACCAAAAGCACTAGACTATTTTTTTTTAAATTATGTCACTGCCATGGTAGCAGCAATATGAAAATGATGTCTGAGACCTTCTTGTAATGGGAATATTTTGTTGGGGTGTTTTAATTTTCTTGTCAATCTTGGCTGCCGATTTTGGCTCATTTTGGCTAAAGCATGGCCGAGTTTCAGCCTCATAATAAGATCGGTTCAAATGGTCTGCTCGGGAAAGCGTTATAGACAGACAAACAGAGTTACTTCCGCAATTATTATAGACAAGCTGGCCCGTCCCGGCTTCGCCCAGGAATTGAAAGTGAATTTCGAATGTGAGATGGGTTGCAGAAAGAAACGCTCAATGACCACCGCCCAAGCGTCTTGGCCCCGTTAATCATACAGACATATCACGCCTTTTTGATCTGTCACGGAAGGGTCTCATCTCATCTCAATGTGTCACGAATGGTCACCCTTAGTGTACGATTGACCTGGCTAGAAAGTATTGCTTCACCTTACATAGAGTTAGCCTACTCGATAACCACTTACTAGCCACGAGCAAGCCAGACAAGCACACAGCACAAGCATCACCTAATTGAAAGTGGTTAGGTACAGTGGCCTTTGGAAGTGTGCAACACCAGCGATGTCACACACGCGCTGCCAACCCTGTAGGAACCTTCTAATTGACTACAATATGGTATCATAGTCATAGTCATAGATTCTTGAAGAACCCCATATTTGCAGTCAATTGTAGTCACTTCAACGCGAAAGGCACAGCAGGGAGCTAATTCCACACACAACTAGCAAATAAAATGTATTTAGGTTCTATCGTGTCGTAATTTTGATAGGTGAAAATAATACGAATGGCGTAGTGTGCACTTACAGTAGGTTATGTTATGATTATGGAACATGATTATACTTGGAACAGTTTCAAAATAAATCGAAATTAGTTTAGGTATATTATTTGTCATGTCAACTAAGGAAATTATGTTCTACCATATTTATTTTAGTTTCGAGACTTATAAAAATGAGAATTGTATTTACAAAACATGAACAGTTTTAAATGTCATTTGCAAGCTTTTTACGGAACCCTAATTATAATCTGCATAGGTCACTAACCTCTGTGGTGCGCTTACAGCTTACTTCACGACTTTGACTAGAAAAAAAGCTCAGCCGTCGTCGTCCGTCAGCCGTCAGCTGAGCGACCGCAACCAACTTCACTCAGTACTCAGTTGAAAATGTATCTGTCATGGCTCCGCGATCGATGTTAGTCCCCAGTTAAAAATTACTGGAAAACATAAAAAATATGTTGCGACAGGCTCTGAAGGACGACACCCGCGCTTTCGCAAAACTATATTAATTACGTTCAGCGTAACGCTACACGTATACAGTGTTTATTGTGTGAATTACGAGCGTATCTAAATTTGTTCCTTGTCAAACGGGACGACTGGTGAAAATTTTCACGGTGAGTATTTATTTTTTTGAACATTTGAATGTGTGTAGGCAGTATTTATAAAATAGATATTGTTGTTCTATTTGTAAATAAGTGTTTTATTGAAGAAAAAATGTCTTCAGTTAAATAAAAATCGATTAGAAGTGGGTGGGATTGCTGAGGCTTGTCCCCGTCTCTCTTACGTATAACCCGGCCGCGTGCGAAAGTGACGTAACAATGCGACGTTTGCAGCACATTGTAATCTATTGAAAACGTCCGGATAATCCTATCCGTTTCTTTCTAGCGCAATGTCTAATAATTTTAGTTATTATTTTCGGGTTTCTTTTCCAGTTTTCTAAGTAAAACTGTAATAATTCATGATACAAATGTAATATATGCATCATAGCGCATCGATTGCGCTACACTCATATGAGAATATCTCTTTAAATATCGCAGTATTTAATCAATAAATTAGGGTTAGTCGTACGTACATTTAATTGGGATAATTTTGAAATAAGAACGAAATAAGTTTGCCAGTGCTAGATTTCGTACCTTAATTTTCTAATGACTTAATTTAAATATATCGTTGTGTAAGAGGGTCTGTCTGTTTAATTCCCCTGTACAGTAAACACGACAAAGAACATACAACTGATAAGGTTCCAATAAGAACGGCCCGACCCGACCTCTAAATTCCGCATCACCGCGGAACGAATAGTCGAGTGACCTTTGCCTGTTTTCATGTAAATAATATCAAATAAAAAAAAATTACTCAATATGTCTGCCAATTTTATCTACACTGATCTTTGATGAAAAAATATACAATACAATGACAATGGCTTGTTACACTAATCAATTAAATCAATTTAAATACTTATTAGAGTCATTCATGTATGTCTATTCAGTCATTGTAACACTCAAGATCTCTTAGTTGGTTTTATAGCTATGTGAAAATGAACAATCATATACATCTGGATGTTAAACACGTTTTGTAAAATAATTAGTAGTTGGTACCCAATATACTGTCCTTAGTAAATAAACGCAAGACTTTCAACATTCTAATTTAATTTAGTTCCTTATAATTTAGTCTCCCTGCTGTGGTAGTTCTAAGCGACTACAATATGGGGTTCTTCAAGAAGGGCATTAGAAGGTTCTTACAGTGTTGACAGCACGAGTGTGATGCCCTGGTGTTGCACATGTCCATAGGCCATGGTAACCATCAGAGTTTCATTCACAAACTTAAACATTTTAAATATTAACAAAATATTGTATGTGGTGTGATAAAAAAAACTAATTTTGTTTCTCTCTTTACACAATATGTATTGTGCAGTGATCTCATTTCAAGTGTTGATTCTGCACAGAAATAAATCTCCAAAATATTTGTTATTGTTCCATTTTTACTACACCGTTGCACTGTGTACAATAAAATATTATTGACTTGTCCTCACGGACTGACTTCACCAATCATCGTCTTTAAGTTAGACCCTGTTGCATCCAAGGGGAACACAGCCGAGGTTCTGGCTCTGGGTCAGCCGGGGCATGGACATAACCACTTTCCATCAGTGGGGCTGTGTGCTTGACTAACTTTTTAGAGGAGGTAGGAAACAATGGTATTCCCGTCCCAACTGAGTGTGGCCATAATAACCTGGTGTTGTGTTCCTGATGGTGAGTATGGTAGCCAGAGCTGCCCGAGGAGTTTTTATGTCATCAGTGGGAAGAACAAAGGCTTGTCCAGCTTTGACTTCCGCACTATGACACAGAAACTCTGTTCTTACAGGGTCAGCACAGCAGCACGAATGTGACTAGTCTAGTATTTTCTTTTTTTTATATGGATAGGTAGTCCATTATATTCTGCTGTCTCCAGCGTACAAATATTGAAAGGTTTTAACATGAAATTTAAATGATGTCAGCATTCAATTAATAATAATTATTCCTCGCTTGAGTGATATGGTCATTACAGAAGTTATATAATTAAAAGATGTCACATCACACTCTCTCTCTCTCTCTCTCCGACCGATCTCGGCCATGGCGACCACTTCGACTCCTAGTCGGCTCGGCGCTGATGCGCTCGAAGATGGCTAACATAGCCAATCTTCGCGGTGAACACTCGTGTGCACTGAGGGCACGTGAGAACACCACCCACATAATGGTACTGAATGGCAGCGGGTGGGCGAACTTTCAGCTCATCGCGTTTAGCGTCGAGGTCTGCCTTTCGCTGTTCCTCGAAATCGCTTACTCGTCTATGCACCACCCTGCGCCATTCTGGACGTTGTGCTGCCAAACCTTCCCATTGAGACGGCTCAATGTTGCATCTTTTCATATGACGCTTCTGAACATCCTTAAACCTGAGGAGTTGGCCGCCATGTTTCCGCTTGCCCTCCTCTAGTTCAGAGTAGAAGATGCGTTTCGCTACTCTCTCCTCCGCCATACGTGATACGTGACCGCACCACCGAAGCTGCCGACGTATTAAGTAGGCCTCAATGCCACTGACGTTTGCTCGCCGTAAAACTTCGGTGTTACGCACTCGGTCGGACCATCGGATCTTCATGACGGAGCGTAGGCACTTGAGGTGGAAACGATCCAGAGTGCGTATGTGGTGCCGATACACACACCACGTCTCGGAGGAATATAAGAGGTTTGGCAGCACAATTGCCATGTAAACTGATATTTTGGTGGCCAGCTTACGGTCATGTGAATAGAAGACCTTGGAACGCAGCTTCCCAAATGCCGCAGCTGCGGCACAGATTCTGCTGCTGATCTCATCATCAAGGTCACACTTGGATGTTATAGTGCTCCCCAGATAGCGAAACTTGTCAACCTGCTTCAGCTTGTCCTGACCTAGCTGTATAGACAGTGTCTCGTGACCATGTGTGTCCAGGGACATCACCTCCGTCTTCTTGACACTGATTTTTAGGCCGAACTTGCAGCAAGCTTGGTGAAAATTGGACATAAGCTGTTGCAGGCCATCAGGGGATACTGCCACAAAGCATAAGTCGTCGGCATACATGATTTCTGTGATCATTGTATGGGAGACTTTAGTGCGCGCCTTAAGTCTGGCCAAATTGAAAAGATTGCCATCTGTGCGGAAGCGGATGCGGACTCCCTCAGAAAGAGTTTGTAAAACATCCCTGACTACTACTGCAAAGTACATGGCGAACAGTGTGGGCGCTAGAACACACCCTTGTTTCACCCCACAGGTAACGGGGAAGAAATTTGACTGTTCGCCGTCAACACCGACGCAACATTGCATGTCGTCATGCAGGAGTCTAAGAAGTCTCACAAACTTCTCCGTGCATCCTAGCTTCCCTAGCACGATCCATATCGATAATAGGTTATAGGTACAAGTCAAGGTTCGCAAAGTAAGTCCATTTTGGACTCAACACGCCCATAGGCCACGGTAACCACTTTACATCAGGTGTACTCTGTCACTTAAGTAGTCTAAAAAAACTAACAATCCCAGACTGCGTGTGCTTTTATTGCCGTTCCCAATAACATACCTACAGTTAACTGTAGATCGCACCTCCAGATAAACAGTCAAGTTTGAAGTATCTTTGACTGCTGTCCCAATATTATAATCACAAATCTCTATCTGTTCCATGGGACAGGCCCTACAATCGTTAGCAGTAGGATTACAGATCAACGGTACAAATATTGGGACACTACAATCGGAGATTGATGACGTTTTCTATCTTTAGCACCCCGAAACTGACTGTAGATACGTTATTGGGAGGCCGTTAGTCGGTTCTTTTTTTTTTTAGACATGACACCTCAATTTGACTTCCTCGCCTAATGTTAAGCTAAAGGCAAAGTCTCGAAAACAGGGTCACCATCGTAAACATGTACCATGTTGACAGTGTTGACACTCAGCTTGACGGCCTCATCAGATGCCTTTTGACGCCCCGCTTGAAGGTCCCGGGACTGTAGGAAGAAGGAAACACGTGAGCTGGCAGGGAGTTCCAGGTCTTAGTGGTGCGGCATAGGAATGAGTCACTGAAACCCTTGGTTCTAGCAGGTAGGTATACTCTGCACCGTATATGGATGGTTCGAGTCCGATATATCCCCAGTTATCCGTAGGGTCGTATTCAGATCTCATTCTACTACGGAGCTCCAGCGTTAGTACAACCCACGCTTGACCGATTTTTGCCGCGCCTTTCGCACACATCACTCCATTAACCTTTTAAAAGAATATGTCGCATTGGCATTTAACTTGTATGACAGCCTCTGTGACGCGGCGGTATAGCATTCGATCGCTACGCTGGGGGCACGGGCTCCATTCCCGCTCAATACAAAATATTTGTATGCATGAATATGTCTGTTTTTTTTAAAGAATATTAGAACCGAAGTCACTAATATTCCCTCTAACCCCTCTAGCTAAGCTAAATTGCTTGTGTTAAGAGTGGGTTCACGTCAGTAGTGTAATGGCAAGCATTCGAACCCGGGACAGGTACGGACGCTTGAATTGGCTTGGGTGTTTTCGTAGTCCGGAGAACACGTTAAGCCGTCGGTCCCGGTTGCCATCACATCTATGGCAGTTATTACGGGTAGTTCCGACCACTATTAGGGAACGTTCATATCTGACGGAACTTGCGTCGCGTATTATTGGTCGCGTAACGCCAGAACAGACAAATGTATAGAAAAACACTTGACCGTTCACACTCGACGCACTAACGTAACATCGGTTGAGTGTGAACGGTCAACTGTTTTTCTATACATTTGTCTGTACTGGCGTTACGCGACCGATAATACGCGACGCAAGTTCCGTCAGATATGAACGTTCCCTAAAGTCCATAACTGGTCTAACTGCAATGCTTCGATATCACCAATGAGTTGTGAAATTCAAATGGCCTATCGCTTCACGTAAAATATTGAAATTCAGCCACTTCATAGTTAGACAAGAAAAAGCGGGCCCGGGACTCTGAGGTAATGTCTTCAGATGAGAACGGGATTGCTACCTTGACTTGTTTCTGCTAGGCCCGCGCACATAGAGGACTGAGGTCGTTGAGCGACCTCTAACGCCCGAATCACCTCCACATACTGCGGACTGCTGAACGGGAAAGATCTTAGGCCCATATTCTAGAATGACACTCAGCCTGAATCACAATTTATCTGATGACAGATTGGATATAGACAGATTGATAGTTTGATATTTATGTCCTGTAAATTCTGTCCTCAAATAAATCGAGATTCTCTCCTCCTCTGTGGCGTGGCGGTAGTGCACGTGACTGCCACGCAGGAGGCGCGAATTCGGTCCCCGCTCAGTGCAAATATTTGTATGCATGAATATGGCTATTTGCATTGGTCTGGGTGTTTCTATGTATAATATGTATGTATTTACAAAAAAAAGTATATAAGTATGTTTATCCGCATTGTAGATTCCATAACACAAGCTATAAAAGCTTGCCATGGGTCTAGATAGCGTTGTGTAGAATGTTGCGGATTTTTTTTTATTATATTCTGGCTGAGTGTCATTCCAGAATTAGGTAATCTGTGCCTTAGTCTCCTTCAGTCTGCTCCCTACTCTTCATACCCAAACCCGAAAGTTTCAATTATCCATCTTGTACCTAAAAGGCAGAGTATCTCCAAACTTTTGCGTCCTAACCTAACTCAGTTCTGGACTAGGTTAGTAGGTCAGATTAGTAATAAATCGTATTGGGTCACGTTAAGCGAATTTTTGGCACTTGTTGCCTTTACACTGTCAGCTTTCACTAAAGGGTTAAAATCAGGTAAAATACACAAATGTTCTGAGGGATTGCATCACCTATGATAGAATCCATAGCTACTTATATTATAAATGTAGAAGTAACTCTGTTTGTCTGTGTATCACGCTTTCACGAACTGATATTATTATGAGGTTGAAACTGGAAGCCAAAATTAACACAAGTAGCAGCAATACGAAAATGATGATGGATAAACTTCTGTAAATTGTCTGAAATTTCTAGCTTTATAATATGTTGTATAACTCTTAAGTTTACTAGCTGTTGCCCGTTGCTTCGCTCGCATGGATGTCGCTAATCGACTAAACAGCCTATGTCCTTTCCCAAGTTTGAAATCAGTGTACCAAATTTCATCAGATTAACTTAAAAAATTACGAACTTTCATACCTAATTTTGAACAGCTACCCGTTTTTTTTATATAAAAGGTAGAGTTTGTCCCTCCCCAAGCGTTACCGCATCTCGGTACCAAATTTTAATAGGATCATGAGCCTGAAACAAGCAGCCAAAATTTTATCAGTCAAAATCGGTAGCCTAGATTGGCAACAAAATTATAAGAACCAAAAAAAATATTCCCATTACAAGAACATAACATAACATAAACTCACGCCTGTATTCCCCGAAGGGGTAGGCAGAGGTGCTAGCACCCACATTTCGCCAGTTTATGTTTAGGTCCCAATGTACTAGGTGGCGAGCCTATTGCCATTTACCGGGCACTTATAAACCTGCGATAAATACACACATAACTTCGAAAAGCATCGACAAGTCATTGGTGTGTGCCATGGTAAACCTGGGATCTAACCCGAGACCTCGTCTCAGCAGTCCATTACTCATACCACTAGGCTAAGAAGGTCTCAGAAAATTGACAGAAGTTTCACCATCATCATTTTCATATCGCTTCTACTCCTATTGATATTGGCAACTACAATTTCAGCCTCATGTCGGCTAGTATAGTACGCACTCCCTTCTACCTGTGCGTGTTTCAACCCTTAAAGACTGATAGAATGGGGATTTAACTTCCCAATGAGGGCTCAGCTCGTAAAACGCGTAATCGATCGTGACATTTGCTGTATCGAGTATAATCGAACTCGTAACCATGATGAACGAACGATGCGATAACCGTACTCTTAGTGGATATGTCGGTAACAAATATGCTAATCCCACTTGGTACCTACAGCCTGTGCGCCAAGCCAATTCACGTAATAAAAAAATTGTTCAAAACAAACTCATTTTCCAAATAACAAAAGCGGTTTTTAGAGTTCCGTAGCCAAACTTACTTACGACTCATTCTTATGCTGCACCACTAAGACCTAGAACTCCCTGCCAGCTCACGTGTTTTCTTCTCCCTACAGTCTTGGGTCCTTTAAGCGGGGCGTGAAAAGGCATCTGATGAGGCCGTCAAGCTGAGTGCCACCATTGTTAACATGGTACATGTTTACGATGACCCTCTTTCCGTGACTTTGCCTTTAGCTTAACATCAGGCGAAGTCAAATTGACGTGTCCTTTATAAAAAAATGGCAAAGAACGGAACTCTTATAGATTCGTCATGCCTGTCTGTCTGTCTTTATTACCATTTGCGACAAGTAGACGGCCCACCTGATGGAAACTGATTACCGCGGCCTATGGACGTATGCAACAGTGCTGCCGACCCTGTAAGAACAAACAGTTTCTGTGCCGTCAGTGCAGAAGACTAAGAAGGACAAAGGCTTGTCCTTCTTCCTTTCCCAATGACAGCACAAAATGTGCAAATTCTTTTTTATAATCTAATATATAAAATTCTCGTGTCACAGTTTTTGTTGCCATACTCCTCCGAAACGGCTTGACCGATTTTGATGAAATTTTGTGAGCATATTGAGTAGGTCTGAGAATCGGCCAACATCTATTTTTCATCCCCCTAAATGTTAGGGGTAGTCCACCCCAAAATTTTTATTTTTTAGAAAAAAATTTTAACTTCTATTTTTTATGATACAACATACAAAAATACATACAATCCTCAATTTTCACCCTTCTACGATCAACCCTTATTTTTTAATAGCCATTTTAGTAATGTAATCATTTATTCTTTCCGGTAGAAAAATGATCAATCGTCATTTAATTATTATCTACTAGCTTTTGCCCGCGGCTCCGCCCGCGTGGATGTCGGTTATCGCGACCAAACAAAGCCTATGTCCTTTCTCATGGTCTAATCTACCCCTATACCAAATTTCATCAAAATCGGTTCAGTGGTTTAGGCGTGAAAGCGTAACATACAGACAGACAGACAGAAAGACAGACAGACAGACAGACAGACAGAGTTACTTTCGCATTTATAATATTAGTATGGATTTTTCATCCCCCTAAATGTGCAGCGGGAACGGGATCTGACGCCACGAGGGTAGGAAAAAATTGGCGGTACGAAGTTCGCCGGGACAGCTAGTATAATATAAGCCTTTATTACTGTTAGCGGTTACATAGGTACTTAACAAACATGATTTAAAACTAAACTAAAACTAATTTTTCTTTCAATTTAATCGAAATTCTCAGCATTCGGTTCTCCCCTCTGGTGGAGCGCTTGTGTACTTTCTTAATTATTTCCCACATAATTTAATTGTATTTCAATTTTGTAATTTAAGAAACCGCTTTTATGAACGAATAATGTTTGAATATTGGCGCTCATTTGTTGACCACTTAGTGTTGAAGAAGGCCAATGGATGGCGCTGTGAACGGATCTTTTCGAACTATATTTTGAGAACGAAGTTCTATGAGCGGGACTCTCAAGCTTCACGGCTGACGTTCAACCCGTTCATTTTTAATCAGTCAATGACTCAACGCTGCACTGAACGGTGCCTCTCACCCGCTCCGCACCAAACGGAAGTTTGAGTAATTCAACTCCTCGTTTCCTTTTCTGTGTCATTCTATAAGTTCCTTTGGCCACATTCTCAAGTCATTCAAGAAAATCACCGGCCGGTCGAAAATTACCTACCCACCAGCACGTGCCAGGAACCACGCCTGTCTGCAGCTGAATCCTCACGAGGTGGAACTCAGGTCAGTGCCGGTTCTCTTACGTTTTCCTTCATAGAAGCGGTCACATGTGTATTTTCTTTTCATTACTACCTAACTGCTGGTCATAGGAGCTTATACGCTCTGTGTGCAAACACACCAGTTTGGTAGGACTATTTTACACGTCCTACCACAATTTATGGTCCTTACGAGTCGGATAGGCCAGTAAATAACATATTCACGTAATTATTGGTGAAAAATATTTCTTTCCTATTCATTTAATTAAAAGATTCACGTAATTTTGGTGAATTCTTTCCGCCATCTTAGTTTCATTACTTTCATTCGCTAACAGATTTACGTGAATTATTTAGTAAATTCTGCATTTAAAACGCTAAATCTACGTAATAATTGGTAGATATTTATAATAGTTGGTGATTTACGTATTAATTGGTAAATAATCATCATTCTATTCGCATACGCGTAACTTTGTAGGTACCTACCTATCTAGGTACGTAGTTAGTTACATTCCCGCTCCGCTGTGCTACTTGCGCTATTATATAATAAGCCGTAGTAATATATAATTCAATAAAAAAGTATAAATAATTCAATAAAAAAGTAGGTATATCTAAACTGTTTGTGTTGAATTACTATTATATTATAGTAGGTACCTTACAGATAATCTTCTTGTTATATTTCAATAGGTAGGTCCTACCTATCGTTAATTTGCAAACATGTCGTCAGATCTCGAGACGAAGCTTATTCTGTTGAATCAAAAAAAGGAATTATTGTTTGCACGCATTAATCGTTGGTATAAATCGTCGAAATCAGTTGTGTGTTTTGATATAACGACGCGAGCGAATGAGGATTTTCTGTCTGAGACCGAGAACATCGATGTCGTTCGCGATAAGTTCGAGTCGATTGTAGATCAAATAAATAGCTTAAATTTGTCATTGGAACCCCCTGTGGAGTCCGACTATTCTTGCCTTGACTCATTTGATGAATTGTATTCGAGAATAAAACGCATTAGAAATAAATTATCTACGCCCAAGGTCAGGGAGGTCGCCTCACACGGGGCGAGTAATTCGAACGCGTCTGTAGTGAAATTGGAAATGCTTGTTATTCCGAGTTTTGACGGACGCCCTGAAAACTGGAATACATTTTATCAGTCCTTTAAGGCCAATATTCATTCAAACAAACAATTGTCTGATTCGCAACGTGTGCAATACCTATTCTCAAAACTAACCAATGAAGCACTAAAGTTCACTGCCGGTATTGTTCCGTCAAGTGAGACCTACAGTATAGTTTGGGACGCCTTGGTCAAGAAATACCAAGATAAACGCTCATTAGGTTCATATTATCTTAATAATATATTAGACTTAAAGAATTGTTCACCTAGTGTGAACTCACTTGATTCATTTATAGGTATATATTCCTCCTCTATCGCCGCGCTTAAAGAGTTAGGTATAAATGATTTAACGGACTTCATGTTTCTACAATGTGCCTTGAGGAAAATGGACACGCTAACCATCCAAGCCTTCGAACTTTCTGTTCGATATACCTACGACGCAACAGCTGATCGACTTTGTACAAGATTATGCTAAGATGATTGAACGGTCAAACCCGCGGTCTTCGTCATATGCGAAATCGTCCACTGCTGGGACGCCACAGTCTAATGATAGGCGTGTACAGCGTAATTCTAAGTCGTTTGTTGTCAGTGTGCCGATTAATAATAAGTCGAATGCGCCCGCCGCAGTTGACGCGTCATGTTGTTTATGTGGCGGCCGCGACCACCGACACCTGTATAACTGCGCTCAGTTTAAAAATATGCAAAATGCAAAGGCTAGATATGAGTTTATTAAATCTAAGCGTGGTTGCGTGAATTGTCTAAGCACATTACATAATCTCCCGCAATGTAAAAGTACGTCAGTTTGTTTCTGTCAGAAAAAACATCATAAATTATTGCATTTTTATAATAATGTTAATAATTCGCACTCGCATGCGACGACTGTTGCCGCATCCCCGCCGCCCCAGTGCGACCTTGTTAGCCCCACTCCTGAGTCACCGCTCGCTTCAAGCACTGTGCATTCGTATGCCTCTAGCCATAAGGGTGATATTCTCTTGGCAACCGCTCAGGTGTATGCTCGCCCTAAAGGTAGCACTGGAAATAAATCTGTAGTCAGATGTCTAATTGATAATGGCTCACAGAATAACTTAATCACATTGTCCTGTTGTCGTTTATTAAATTTACCAATAATACCAATGAGTAATTCTGTTGTCAAAGGTGTTGGCTCCACTTCGCACACGATAATAGGCTATGTGTATTTGGACATTGAATCTCGTATTTATGCAGATCATAAGTATACTATACATGCGTTAGTTATGAATAGCCTTACGGATCAATTGCCCTCGCAATTAATTAAGTGTGATCGCGAGTTAAATCTTCGCGATTTACCGCTTGCTGACTTAAGCTGGAACATTCCAGGAAACATTGATATAGTATTAGGTGCACAGCTCTTCCCGTATATTTACTTAGGAAATAGAGTCGAGTGTGGTCCCAGTGCCCCTTGTGTACTATCAACCGCGTTTGGGTATGTACTTATGGGTGATTACCCACGTAAAGTTGTTGTGCCTACAACCGCATCCTTTTCTGCGCTAGCACTAAATGATTTAGTGCTAAAACCATGGGAACTTGAGGAAGTTCCTGTGAAGCGCCTATTGTCTCCAGAAGAAACCGAGTGCGAGAATATTTTCACATCTACTGTGACTCGCGATGACGTAGGTCTTTATTCTGTTGCGCTGCCGTTCTGCAAGGATCCCTCTGAACTAGGGAACTCGCGCGGCGTCGCTCACCGCCGGTTTTTGTCGCTCGAGCGTAAACTTCGTCAATCACCAACCGTACGTGAAAATTACAATAAGGTTATTCAGGATTATTTAGATAACGGTTATCTTAGTCTCGTTGATGACTCTAAGTTGTCTATGGATGGTTATTACATAACACATCACGCAGTAGTTCGACATGACAAACCGATATCACGTATTGTGTTAGACGCGAGCGCTAAAACCCACACCGGTCTTTCGCTCAATGATATTTTACTTATTGGTCCCAATTTACAGGCAGACCTGTTTTTATTATTATTAAATTTTAGGCTATTTCCTATCGCAATGAACGCTGACATAAATACTCACCGCAAATCGCTTGAGTTTTATGTTGGCAGTCATGTCGCAAAGGTTTTAGGTCTCTCGTGGGAGCCGTGTGGAGATAATTTTTATTTCACATCCTCCTCGGTAGATGAGAAGTGCACTAAGAGAAATATACTCTCTATAGTTGCGCGACTATTTGACGTGCTCGGGTTGGTGGCACCTGTGATACTCTACGCCAAGTTGTTAATTAAGGAACTTTGGCTTAGTAAGAGTGATTGGGATGACCCTGCTCCAGAGCATATACGCTCACGCTTTTCCGCTCTCGTTCCAGAATTAAAATTGCTTGACACATTAAAAATTCCGCGATATATAGGTGTCGAAGTTGATTGCGAATTACGTCTTGTCGCATTTTGTGATGCCAGCCTGAATGGCATGGGATGTGTTATTTATGCACATTGTACCTACCCATCTGGCATTCAAACTCACATTTTGTGTGCGAAATCAAAGGTCACTCCGACAAAGATTACTACGCTTGCTCGATTAGAGTTATGTGCTATTTTGCTTATGTCAAAGTTAATAAGAACTGTACGTGATTCGTGTGCATTACGCATTCCCGTTACTGACATTTACGCCTTTTCTGATTCCACGATTGCCTTATCATGGGTTCACTCGTCACCACATCGGTGGTCGATTTTTGTTAGCAACCGGGTCGCTCAGTGTCAAGAAAACTTGAACGCTAAACATTTTTATCACGTCGCCGGAGACATTAACCCGAGTGATTGTCTATCACGTGGCATGCTCCCCTCGCAACTTTTGACTTATGATTTGTGGTGGAACGGTCCAGCATGGATCCGCGGCCCCCCTGATGAATGGCCTATTAAGTCATTCTCTCCCGCCAACTGTTCTGACTTACCTGAGCATAAGGCAAATGTGTTAAGTGTGACAACAAAACACACAGAGTCGCCATTGTTATGTACATTAGCACAACGTGTTTCTTCTTGGCAGAAACTACTACGCATCATTACATACGTTTTAAAATTCGCACGATTTAAATTTAAGATCGAACCTCATTCTGTATCAGGATTACATCCTGTCCTTCTCCCTAAACGCGATCACGTTGTTGATCTAATAATTCAGCATTTTCACGTTGTCAATTGTCATACTGGACCTGGACTCCTCATGTCTATCATAATATATAAAACGCGTACTGGTACTTACAAACGCGCTGTAACCAAATTGTATCCTATCCCAACGCAATAACTTACAACGCTGAATAGAATCTTAAACTTTAATTTTTAACTCAAACTTTAAACATACTTTAGATAGAATATTGTTAGTCTAAGTTGTTATTTTAGCTATGTGTATTATTATGTTATACAAATTCACTATGGGCTCTAATCAGCCAGTGTTCGCTTGTTTGTTTCGTAACGTCTTGCGACGTTCCAAAGCCGGGTGCATGGTGGAGCGCTTGTGTACTTTCTTAATTATTTCCCACATAATTTAATTGTATTTCAATTTTGTAATTTAAGAAACCGCTTTTATGAACGAATAATGTTTGAATATTGGCGCTCATTTGTTGACCACTTAGTGTTGAAGAAGGCCAATGGATGGCGCTGTGAACGGATCTTTTCGAACTATATTTTGAGAACGAAGTTCTATGAGCGGGACTCTCAAGCTTCACGGCTGACGTTCAACCCGTTCATTTTTAATCAGTCAATGACTCAACGCTGCACTGAACGGTGCCTCTCACCCGCTCCGCACCAAACGGATGTTTGAGTAATTCAACTCCTCGTTTCCTTTTCTGTGTAATTCTATAAGTTCCTTTGGCCACATTCTCAAGTCATTTAAGAAAATCACCGGCCGGTCGAAAATTACCTACCCACCAGCACGTGCCAGGAACCACGCCTGTCTGCAGCTGAATCCTCACGAGGTGGAACTCAGGTCAGTGCCGGTTCTCTTACGTTTTCCTTCATAGAAGCGGTCACATGTGTATTTTCTTTTCATTACTACCTAACTGCTGGTCATAGGAGCTTATACGCTCTGTGTGCAAACACACCACTTGGTAGGACTATATACACGTCCTACCACCCTCTTAATCCTAACAGCTTGTCTTTCGACAAAGGCCTCCTCTAAGGCTTTCCATTTCTGTCTATCCTTTGCTATACGCATCCACTCCGGACCTTTTACTTTTTACCCGACTACGGCGGAGCCAAAGGCTATGTATGTATGTATGTATGTATGTATGTATGTATGTATGTATGTTCATTTGTTCCCTCATAGCTCCTCAACTACTTATTAGAACTGGACAAATGAGGTATCGTTACAAGCGGCTTGATCGTCCGATGGTTATAGGCTATATGACGTGTCACTCAATCTTGTGTGGCGCCCTCTAGCGCTCATAAGGTACTGTGTTAAAAAATAAATTTGAGATAAATATGCTGTGTTTGGCATCAAATGAAAGGGCTTCATTAGCACATTTCAAATATGTATAAATTATTAGCTTTCACTTGCCCCAAAATAACATAAATAAAAAAATAAGTTTAAAACTAAAACCCGACTACCGAAAAATCACGCTCTCAAAATAATCAAACAAGAAAATATCAAGGATAGCAGTGGTCGTATGCCACTTACTCTAACAAAACAATACATTCTACGGAAAAGTGGCTTACGACCACGGCTATCCTTGATATTTTCTTGTTTGATATTTTTGAGAGCGTGATTTTTCGGTAGTCGGGTTTTAGTTTTAAACTTTTTTTTTTTTTTTAAATCATCTTCCCATCTCTTTGGCTGTCTTCCTCTGCTTCTTATACTTTCTCTAGGATACCATTCCGTTACCATTCTGGTCCATTTATCTTTCTTTTCAACCTAGCGTTAAGCCCAGTAGCATACGAAGCTTTCACGAGTCTGGGGCCCGCTTTACCAGTCTAACTGGGGATTTGGCTGATCTTCGATATCGTCCGTGAGCCGACTGTCATCTGAACTCGACAACCTAAAGGCTATATCGAGGTATTGCAGCTAGACCAGTTGTTGGACTTTTGAGGGCTCCAACTATCCGTAACGACTGCCATAGATGTTCGTATGACAACCGGGACCGGGACTCTCTACCAGCACACGTGTTTTCTTCTTCCTGCAGTCCCGGGTCCTTTAAACGGGGCGTGAAAAGGCATCTGATGAGGCCGTCAAGCTGAGTGCCACCATTGTTAACATGATACATGTTTACGATGGTGACCTTTAGCTTACCATTAGGCGATTTGCACTGAGCGGGGATCGAACCCGCGCCACAAAGGCGGTCAATGTGCAACTTTAATAGGAAAAACTCGCAGATAAATAATATAATTGATAGCTTTATAGGAGGTTAAATATTACATTAGTAATGCGATAATTATTAATTGTACATTTATTATCTAAGTAGGTCATTCAAATTGATTGTAATGTGCCAATAAATGTGCATATTATGTGAACCATTTAATTTGGGTGCGGAAAGTGCGACCCGCCAAGTTTGCAGCTTTTTCATAACAAGGTGTGCGAAATTTTACAATTTTCATAAAAGAGGTAGAAAGTCATCTATTAATATACCTCCTTGCAATACAGGTAGGTACTGTAATGTTTACCTAAGCCTAAAAAAATAACTGTATGAACACGTAAGTGACATGCATATGTGTGTGTAAGAAATGGCATTAGTGTGCGTAACGTTTATTTTAACAAAAATAAGGTAATTTAATGCATTATTTAAAAAAATATTAGGCTTATGCACTTCTCTTCGGTATAAACTATCAATATGCCAAATCTCGCCTTCCTAGGTGCCCGCAATTTTCGTAAAAAGGGATCCAAAGTTTGCGCTTCACGTATTAATATATAGATATCTATGTAGCTAGAGAGAAACAAGTATCACCCCCCAATGTCATCCGAAGGGTGTCGTAAGAGGCGTAACGGAAACATACGCAGACGATATCACTGCGAGAGAAGGAACACTCGACATAAAACCCTGTACCAACCCGTCTGGCTAGGAAACAATAGGCCAGAGCCTGCCGACATTGGGAGAGGCCTATGTCCAGCAGTGGACTGTGATAGACTAACTGATAGATTGATCCTCTAGAGACTGCCATACATACATATATTCAGGCTTGTAAATCCCTAAAGGGGTAGGCAGGGATTTATTAATACCCACATTTCGTTAACTATGAAATTTTATCCCACGTAATAGGGCACAAGTCTATTGCTGTCAAGTGGGCATTTTGTAATAAAGTGTAAGTCTATAAATGAGTGAAACGGGCCACTGAACTGCTGCAATACTACTCTGGCGAACCCCCAAGCTTGTGTCCGCAATGCAGTACATTGCACCTACACCTTGAGTACTCCTAATTAGGTAACGTCAAAGGTCTTCACTAACGAGTGAAATAAACTTGGGCCCCGTAAATTTTAGTGAGGCCCCGATATACCCTCAAATCAATGGATTATGCTCAGAAGAATTGTTCGACATGATGCCCACAGCTACATTTTATCATCGCAACGCTCGCCATAGGGAATTCATCCCCACACACTGCGATCGGAAATGGTGCGCACTTTGCGGTATGAAAGAAACTTCATCCCACGCACGCTCAAGCTGTTGAATAAACTCCCTGCCGTCGATTTCCCAAGCGACTACAATATAGGGTTCTTCAAGAAGGGCATTAGAAGGTCTCTTACGCACGTGTAACGCCCCTGTTGCATACGTCCATAGGCCATGGTAACCACTTTTCATCAGGTGGGCCGTGTGCTTGTCTATAACCTAAGTGGTATAAAAAAGAACAATAAATTAGCCTATCGCAGTCCGCTCTGGACGTAGGTCTCTCCCAATAAGCGCCATCACTCCCGATCCTCTGTCTTTCGCATCCAATCCATCCCAACCCTCTTTTTTAAGTCCTCAGCCCATCTGGCTCGGGACGTCCCACCTTCCGTTTGCCTTCTCGCCCCCAAAACTAATATATAAAATTTCCATGTCGCAATGTTAGTTACCGTACTCCTCCGAAACGGCCTGACCGATTCTCATGAAATTTTGTGTGCATATTGGGTAGGTCTGAGAATCTGACAACATCTATTTTTCATCCCCCTAAATGGTGCAGCGGGAACGGGATCTGACGCCACGAGGGCAGGAAAAAATTGGCGGTACGAAGTTCGCCGGGACAGCTAGTACTAATCTATATTTTCTTATTCAAAAGTAACTGGTAAATTATTTAATTATTTAATGATTTTCATTTATACATCGTTATCTATCCATCTATCTATACAAGACTACTTTACATATACATACATAATTGTAAAGTACCTAGTCGTGTCTGTACATTAGAGATATTTAAAAAAAATACTTGGTTTTCGTTGTATTAACGATGCTGAACGCAATTATTTATATTTCCTGAACGTTTGCCCTTGATTGGCGCAAAAACTAAATAGATTGTAATGCTGTTTTTTTTTTCTTTGAAAGTTTTGGTCTGACTTACAATCTTACGTTTGTTTGATTACAATTGGTTGAGTAGAACTGAAAATATTATGACCAAAAGTCGCGAAAATCACCAACCACTCGTAGCCGTCGGCAATCTCACCTCCGGCAACCAAGGACCCAAGACGGCGTGCGTTTTAGTCGGTTCGAGTCCGATTTACCCGCCTCCACCGGCTCCGTGGGGGTGGTATCCGTGGGGATTTTGCGCACGATAAAAAAAAACCTCTCGTAGCCGCGGGTATCAGAGTATCAGTTAAAGTAAAGCCAACGAGATGAGAAAAAAGGTAAATAAAGCGACCATTACTGAGTTACGTTGCGATAACTAGCGATTATTTTCTCTGTCCTTGTCGCACATGTCACACGTACGCGACAATGGCCGAGCGACAGCTGTCGTTTCGTAGTACACGAAAGCTGTCAGCACAGCGGTTCTGAACTGTCAGATCCACCATCTTACGAGCAATTTCATTCCAGTCTGGAACGCGCTTGAAGTGATACGTAATCAATTTCAAATAAAAAAATGTTTGGAACCGCAGAAACATTGTTTACCTTTTTTCTCTCGCTTCGTTGGTTTTACTTTAGTACTAAATATAATATGATCAAAATCTAACTGATATCGGAATGAGAACGTCGGTAAATCAAAAGTATTTTAACTCTTATGTAGTATACGCGATTAGGACACGCTATCATCAGATAACCGTATCCTTAAGTGACGGAATGACGACAATTGGTAATATTATATGAACAATATTGTTGTCTAAAGCCGGCAATATACAAACGTACAATTATCTTGGGTGAGACCCAATCTCACTTGCTGTTTAACTTGTTCACTATAAATAAACACTCACGAGAGATAAGAAATGCCCCTATTCTTTACTTATCCACTTTTAACTTCTACGGTTGGAAATAGTAGTGTTATATTCACAGTATTTTTGACCAATATTATCCCAACCGAATCTCACCAGGCGCCGGCGGTTATGTCAGACTCGAACCGATTAAAACCACTGGGTCTTCAGATGCCAGATTATGATTACCATAATAATAATCATTTATTGACAAAAACATATTTTACATACATGACGTGCTTTTAAAATAAAACGATAAATTTCGCTAGGTAATTAACGAAAATGTTATACTGGAACGGTAATATTATTTCATATTATGGAACATTGGCACCTGTACTAATGTATTTAAACATTGTATCACAGGTGCCCGCGTTTAGTGATAGGTACAGATAAGATTCACAACTTTGTGATTAGAACATTTTCATAAATTAGAATAAATAAAAATAAATAAATTACACCATATTAATAATCTAAGCATTACACATTAAAACATTTTCATAAATAAAAATAAATAAATTACACCATATTAATAATCTAAGAATTACACATTAAAACATTTACTTAAGTGAGATTGCCAAAAGCATATCGCTCACACCCTGGCTGACAAAGATCCAACTCCCCCTTTCGGGTGTAGGACGTGGAACCGCGGTGGGGACACATGAATAAGCAATATAGTGCTAA
Source organism: Eilema sororculum (assembly GCA_914829495.1). NCBI lineage: Eukaryota > Metazoa > Arthropoda > Insecta > Lepidoptera > Erebidae > Eilema > Eilema sororculum. The sequence goes on along the minus strand of OU618561.1, from coordinate 12,625,599 downwards.
AAATATTGACACGCGTGTCAAAGCTACTTTTCTATTCTGTCCTTTTCTATAGTACGGAAATCCACTTTTAAATAACCACGCGCGGTCTAGGTCTGCAGATGCCAGAAGTGAAATTTCCGAAGGCATCTCCTTCACACCCGGCTGACCCAATTCCAACTCCGCTTTCGAGATGACACCCCCACAGGTGTGTGACACCCCCACGAGTGTGGGAACAACCTTACCCCCGTAGTGTAGCGAGGTTATTACGGGACTTGGCTGTAGTTTTACACCGCCTATGTTATTGGTTGCAGGGAGCAAGAGCCAGCGTGCGAGAGGGAGGCCTCTTTCAAACGAGACGCGCCACACCAGTCCAACAGATCAGGTAATTATCTAGACAAGAATATTCCATTACTATAAGGAAATATATTGTCAGCAAAGTTTATAATTTTTCATTAAATGTGATATTAAATGGGGTGGTTTTAAACTTGATTTTAAAACTTTGATATCGCCAATTGGTTGTAGAGGTCAGGTGGCAGTCGCTTCACGGAAAATATCCGTTTATTTCGAACCTGACCCGAAAACCTGACCCGGTCGCGGGTTAGGTAAGAAACTTGAAAAATTGGTTCCGAACGTAACCCTCTTCCTAACCTGATCCGATATCTCGTTCCTATCATAACCCGAATTGCGCAGATTTTTGTTGCGGTTAATAACCGAAGTGCGGCGACACAGCAGTAGCCAGCCACATGGGGTTAAACTTAGGTTAGGTTAGATCTGGCTCTTCGACGGCCGATGCCGTGGCACGCTCGCAATTCGAACCTAACCTAAAGAAGTTGGAATTACCGCACTTCGGCTATTAAAAGTAACAGAAATATGCTCAATTCGGGTTATGATAAGAACGAGATGTCGGGTCAGATTAGGAAGAGGGTTACGTTCGGAATAGTTAGAATAATCGGTAGTTTCTAACCTAACCCGCATCCGGGTCAGGTTTTCTGGTCAGATTCGGAATAAGCCAAAAAATATCGAAGTTCAGCTGCATCACCGTTGAAACCGACTGGAAGACTGGATGAGGATCGGATGGCTGACACGAACAGAGAGGTTAGAATTAAAAGAGATTAACGAAGGTCTCGCAGAGATGACGATTTCTTCGTGTTAGGTTACTTTGTGATAATCCCCTAGTTTTTTATACTATTTCGAGACTTATCGCGATAAGATTTTTGGAACACTTACTTGTGTCGGGAGCGTTACATTACAGCACCCGTGGTCACGACTTGACTGGCCGGTAAGCGTCGCGCGGTGTGCGGGGAACATTTTGTACTTTCGCCATGAATATAAGGCTGGCGACACACAACACTCACTACGTCAGTTTAACCCAGCACTGTGTTCTTGGGTAGGGGAAGACCTAGATGCACATACCTAGACCAAATCGGGGAAGTTTTAGAAAAGGGGCAGGTCAGGAGTACCCTAAACCGACGAGCATGCATGAAGAATGTAATGAGAGTGAATGAAGCGAGAGTAGTATCGAGATCCGTGATCTCTGCCTACCCCTATGGGAAACAGGCGTGATTTTATGTATGTATGTGTTATTGGGTTTTAGTGTTTTCATCACTGAATTCCACGTCCCGGATAGTTTGAATCCATCTTCCCTATTGAATGTGATAATACACAAAGATATATAGGTCACTCAAGACGGGGCTCCGTTAATTACGTCCGAGAATAAGTTTCCTTCGGATCGTAACTTTGTTGGTAAAATGTGGGTGTTGATATACCTCTGCCAACCCCTTAGAGGAGCTACAGGTGTGCATATATGTAAAGTTAATAACATTCTGCGTCATTGCTGTCACCAGAGTCCAGCACATCATCAGCGGACACTGCCTCCCAGGGCTCGGAGTCGGCCGCCGCGCCCGTACAGCGAGCGAAGAGACATGAACCACAGGTGAGCACTTTTTGTATAAATCTAAAAGCCAATGAGACGAGAGAAAAAAGGTAAACAAAGCGACCATTACTGAGTTACGTTGCGATAACTAGCGATTATGGTCTCTGTCCTTGTCGGACAAGTCACACGTACGCGACAATGACCGCGTGTTTCGTAGTACAGGAAAGCTGTCAGCACAGCGGCTCTAAACTGTCAGATCCGCCATCTTATGAGCTATTTTATTCCTGTCCAGAATGCGCTTGAAGTGATACGTTATAATTTTCAAATGAAAATGTTTGGAACCGCTTAAACTTTGTTTACCTTTTTTCTCTCGCTTCGTTGGCTTTACTCTGGATTCATCACGCCATAGACCTCGCGAACACCAGAAAATTTAGCGAAGCGCGCTAAATTTCCTGGTACTTTAAAATAAAGCAAGCTTTTTATATTAAACAGCCTTGGATTTCAACAAAAAAATTACGACACGTTCTTAAAAAAACGCAACAGCAACTGCCCCTTTTTTTCTCATCTTATTTCTTTAATGAAGTTCACCTTTATTATATGGCATGAATTTTTCTCACAAAAACTGCAAGGAATCACGTTCTTGATGTTTAAGCCAAAAAAGGCAACGCAATCTTCCCCCTTTACCGCCCTAATTTTACCCCCCACCAAAAATGCCTTATTTTTATAAAGGACACGTCCCCCTGATGGTAAGCTAAAGGCAAAGTTTCGGAAAGAGGGGCACCATCGTAAACATGTACCATGTTGACAGTGGTGGCACTCAGCTTGATGGCCTCATCAGATGCCTTTTCACGCCCCGCTTAAAAGACCCCTGCCTTAGAATTACACAACTATAATAGCACCCGCAAGAATAGGTTGAGAAAACGGGATGGGAAGTCGACGCAACCGGAACCGCAGACAACAGCTACTAGCTCTTGAGTAAGTGTTGCAGTCATTTTAGTATACCTAACCAAAAAAGGAGATCGTATGTTAGTGATAATGGTATCAAAATGGCTAAACGTGGACTCAGATGATTAGTTCTCGTTATGAAGTCTATAGAACATACCGTGTTGAAAATTATTCCGTGTGTCGATGTGCCTGTGAGTTTGAACTATACGTATACTATTATAAATTTATTTTAAAGTGGTCATATGTATATTTGAAATAAATAGTTGAAGTACATGTGGCTTACGGCCGTTCCCAATAACATACTTACAGTTAAAGATAGATCGCAAAAGTCAAATTTGACGTATCGGCTGTTTAAATTCAAAACATGTTGACTAATTTTTTTGCGGGAAAGCGCATCGAGGTATAATTTTATTTTCCGAAATTGGTGTGAAATAGGAGTTACTATGTCTTGAATTTAAACAGCCGAGCACTTTATCCGTAGATGCAATCCATCTTTAACTGTCAGTATGTTATTGGGAACGGCGGTTAGTGGTCAAAGCATTCTTGTAACAGAAGTTCTAATCCCGCCGGGATCGATCTAAACTTTTTCCTATCTTATTCAATAAATAGTTGGGTTATGTTATTTTTTTATAAAGAATACTAGAAACTGAAATTACGAGTACTAATATTCCCTCTAACACCTTTAACTAAGCTAAATTGCTTGTGTTTTTTTTATTTTATCGTGCGATAAATCCCCACGGATACCACCCCACGGAGGCGGTGGAGGTGGTTATGTCGGACTCGAACCGACTAAAACGCACGCCGTCTTGGGTCCTTGGTTGCCGGAGGTGAGATTGCCAAAAGCATATCTCTCGCACCCCGGCAGACCCAGGACCATCTCTTTCGAGATGGCCCCCTTCGGGTTGTGGCTAGCCCCGGTTACGGGGAGGCGCACTTTGCGCCGCCGCCGCGACCTGCTTCTGCTAGGGTGACAGGCGGCTCCACCGGTCGCCCCCAGGCCAGCGCTCATGGAGGACGGAGGTCGTTCTGCGACCTCCGACGTCCGGTTCGCCTTCGCTCTGCGCGGGTTTACCGGGCCCGGAGTCTTGTCCGGACCCGACCGGCCGCCTCCTTCTCGAGCATTACTTGCTCGCAGTATGAGGCGAAATTGCTTGTGTTAAAGAGTGGGTTCACGTCGATAGCGTAATGGCAAGGATTCGAACCCGGGACCTCTCGATCTTAAGGCCGAACTACTAAGTTACCGACGAAATATTAACGACTAGACCTCCCCTCGCGGTTTCTCCCTGGATATCGGTTAACGTGACTTTTGCTCATATCTCCTATCCTACTGAACTGACTGCGATCAAACAATCCTCAAAATTTTAAATCAGGCCCAGACTTTTCAAACAAAAAAATCCGCTTCAACTTCCGCAAAACACAAGTACCAAATAGAGCAAAAAAAAAAAAGAAATGCCCACTGAGTTTCTTGCCAGAGTCCTCTCAGGTCTGGGCCGCGTTACGAACCGGTCGGTGGTCCATTTGCTAAACTAGTTTTAATATTTATTTTTAATTTTGACGTTTTGTAAGTTCCGATCTAATGTTAGGTAGGGCTTGGTCAGCCTTAAAATCTTAGGTTAAGTAGAAGCGGATATATATGACAACTAGCTTTTGCCCGCTGCTTCGCCCGCGTGGATTTCGGTTATCGCGACCAAACATATCCTATGTCCTTTTTCATGGTCTAATCTACCCCTATACCAAATTTCATCAAAATCGGTTCAGTGGTTTAGGCGTGAAAGCGTAACATACAGACAGACAGACAGAGTTACTTTCGAATTTATAATATTAGTATGGAAGTCACTGACGTCCTCGCTGGGTGGAGACACGAGCATCAACTAGTGTGAAATAAATAAATGTCTCTTGTTTGTTTTCAGAGGGAGGTACGTCGCCAAGAAGCGGCCAGCGCCCCGCGCGTCCAACCCAATCCTTTATTGAGGTGAGTCGACATGGTTCTAATCGGAAAATAATGAAACGGACAGTGATTTGGCCGGATACCGGATATTCGGCAAGGTTCGTAGCTGGTGCGACATCGCCATTTGTTTCTGGAGCTAATATGGCAGTCGCTTCACAGAAGTATAGCTTCGATGTTGGCCTGGAAAGGCGACCTGGTAAAAACTCGGAAGTTGAAGACGTATTAGATCAGATAGGCGAGTGGCTATTTTTAACGTCTTGTAAATTCTGTTAAAATGGACTATACCAAATAAATCTTTTTTTGATTTGAACGCGCTCTGTAACCACTCTTCTCCGCCCTTCAATCAATCGACCTATCGCAGTCCACTGCTGGACATAGGTTCCCCCAATGTTGGGAGGCTCTGTCCTACTGTTTCCTAGCCAGACGGGTTGGTACAGGGTTTTATTTCGAGTGTTCCTTCTCTCGCAGTGATATCGTCTGCGTATGTTTCCATCAGTCGCCTCTTACGACACCCTTCGAATGAGATGGAGTGGTGATACTTGCATTCTTTCTGCGTCACCACAACTCCACTCACCCTTAAAAGGTTCTTTTAGAAGCACATTGGTCAATGCGTAATGACCAATGAAAATAGCATCATGAATATGCGAAATTACCAATCGTGAAATGACCAACACATCAAATAAATGATGCTACAATAACGGTACATTCTTAGTACATCTTAAGGTATGATTCCGAAAGTGAGTGCATACGACCATTGCAGACGCAATAGATATGCGTAATTCATCGCGGCTTCTCAATGCTCCCTATTGCAGACAGGAACGTGATTTGTTTAGGAAATTAGAATACACAAATAATAATGATGTAAGCTAAGAAATCACGTCCTCTGCCATAACACAAGATATGCAAGTCAGGGAGAACACAAGTATCGCTCCCACTCCACCGATGGTGGATACATTAGTATTTGAGCCTATTGCGGGAGTGTAGAGAGCTACCACAGTAGTACATTTATTACGACTCAATGATTTAATAAAGCAATGAACTAAATAACACAGATTCAGATATATTCAGACTTAACCTCAGAGTCGAGTCAACAATAGTACTCGAAATATGGCAATATGCTTACACCCCCTTGATACGTGGGACCGAATACAATGATTGATATGTATACGTCTTATTAAAACATATAAAAAAAAAAACATAAACTCACGCCTGTATTCCCCGAAGGGGTAGGCAGAGGTGCTAGCACCCACATTCCGCCAGTTTATGTATAGTTCCCAATGTAATAGGTGGCGAGCCTATTGCCATTAACCGGGCACTTATAAACCTGCGATAAATACACACATAACTTCGAAAAGCATCGAAAAGTCATTGGTGTGTGCCATGGTAAACGTCTTATTCAAACTGTCTAATTAGCTGTCTGTGTGTGTGTCAGGTCGCGGACCCTCCCAAACTTATATGGACACACCCCATAACCACCCTTAACCCCCCCTAACTGGGTGTACGTGTGCAGGTCGCGGACCCTCCCGAACTTCGGCGGCTGCGCCCCCCGCTCGGCGTCCCGCTGCGACTCGTCGCGCGCGCCGCCCATCACCATGGCGTCCGAGGACCTGCTGCAGCCCGGACATGTCGTCAAGGAGCGCTGGAAGGTACGCACAGATGACAGCGTTTGGTCCAATTGTAAAGAAACGACTTGAATAGGTTAGGTTAGAAGGCAAATGCGCATTAGCCGCATTAGGCCTTCGTGGTTATTTTTTTTATAACCGCCCAGAAACCGGATAGCAAGTCCGCGATTTTTTCCTGTTTTTGACAGTTGGACTAAATGCGTATTTGACATAATGCGACTAAACGGTTACGGAACGTGTGATTGGGTGGCGAAAGGACATTGAGAGGACGGTTTAATAGGTATATGGGGTTCTTCAAGAAGGGCATCAGAAGGTTCGACAGCGTTACGAAACGTGTGATTGGGTGGCGAAAGGACATTGAGAGGACGGTTTAATAGGTATATGGGGTTCTTCAAGAAGGGCATCAGAAGGTTCGACAGCGTTACGAAACGTGTGATTGGGTGGCGAAAGGACATTGAGAGGACGGTTTAATAGGTATATGGGGTTCTTCAAGAAGGGCATCAGAAGGTTCTTACAGACTCTTTTAGTATTGCACACGTCTATAAGCTACTGTGACCTCTTCCCATCAGGTGGGTCGTGTGCTTAGTCTGTCATCCAAGTGGTATATAGAAAAGGATGCTTGCTTGATAGCTATTAGCTGCTAGGATCCCTGCGGACACACAAAATACACTCTCTAAATTTAAGAGCTGCGCTCTCGTCGATGGAGTAATCGCCATCCTTCTCTCACCTCCGCCAATCTTTTGCCCTCCTGATACGATGCGACTTGTATCCTTTCCTCTATCTGTGCCATAAACGTTCCTCTTGGTCTACCTCTTCCTCTCCTTCCTTCTACCTTCCCTTCTATGATATTTTTTAAAAAGTCTGTCGTGTCTCATCATGTGGCCAATCATCTTTCCTCTTTGCCTCTCGATTATTTCCAATATAGACCTTCTTTCCTGTATCTTGTTTAATACTCTTTCGTTTGACATTCTTTCCGTCCAGCTTATCCCTTCCATCCTTCTCCAGCACCACATTTCAAATGCCTCCATCCTGTCTCTGTCTTTTTGTGTCATAATCCTCGTCTCTCATCCATAGAGTGCCATACTCCAAATATAAGTTACACAAATAAAACTATTTAAGACAGAGAAAAAAAATGACTAAAAAGACTAAGTGACGTGGTGGTGACTTCCAGGTAATGAAAAAGATCGGGGGCGGCGGCTTCGGTGAGATCTACGAGGGTCTGGACCTGGTGACGCAGGAGCAGGTGGCTCTCAAGGTGGAGTCTGCTCGCCAGCCCAAGCAGGTGCTCAAGATGGAGGTGGCTGTGCTGAAGAAACTGCAAGGTGGGCTTGCCTATACTAATATAATAACTTGAATGAATTTTACAGCATTAAGTATGCTAACTATACAAATCGATTACATAGGGAAAATAAATCTTCTCGGGCGGGACTCGAACCCGCAGTCTTTCCCTTACAGGGATAATGCCTTGACCAATTCGGCTACCGAGACACGCTCGATGTGATTAAAATTTCCCTTCTTATCCGTTCTTCGTAAGATCATTTTTTTAATGATAGAAATTAAATTTAAAAAAAAAAAACTAACAGCAAAACGAACTGTGTAATGGATGCCTTAGAGTATACAATAACTATAGAGCGCGCTTTACTAAAGAGTCCCGCCCCAGAAAATTTCATTTTCCCTATGTATTTAATATTATTACTTTCGAGGTGGAGTGAAAATCTTATACCCTGTTTGTGGAGGACTTTTTGGACCCTTCCTAGAGAGATAGTACTTTAAAATACTGGATATAGCGACTCTATATACATTTAAAATATTTTCAAATAGATGCTTCACTCCATAGTATAAAGCAAAGTCGCTTTCCGCGTTCCTATGTATGCTTTTATCTTCAAAACTACGCTACAAATTTTGATGCGGTCCCTTTTAATAGATAGAGTAATTCAAGAGGAAGGTTTATATGTATAATACATGCTTAATATTGTAGAAGGTGCAGCGGGAATGGGATCGAACGCCACAAAGTTCGCTGGATCACCTAGTACAAAATAAATTTGACATTGTGATGATTTTTTACATTTAAATAAGACCTAATTTTGAACCGGCTCTGCCACCATATATATTGATTGATTATTGTCCGCAATACGACACCGCGTGCCCCGACACTACTAAATATTATAGACTAGATTTTGCCCGCGACTTCGTCCACATTAAGTTCGGAATAGAAAGGTTTAGAACACACTGCCGTGTCCCGTGACCCATATAAAGCTGCCCAAAATTTCTGTGAACCTGGTACTTCATGCAAATGTACCAGGGTAACAGAAACACTGAAAACGTTGATATGGGGAAAAGAAAAGGGCTGGTTTTAGAGTTTTCCCGGCAATGATTAGATTTTTTCTCACCTTTTAAACCTTCCCTAGGCCTCCACGAACATTTTAAGATCAAGATAAGATAAATCCGTTCAGTCGTTCTCGAGTTTTAGCGAGACTAACGAACAGCAAATGATTTTTATATATATAGATTACGTATCTGTTCCATTACCTTGTGATAATGCATGAAGAAATTGGGGCCCCCTCAATTTCGCTCGACACTACATTTTGGCGACAGTTTTATTTTTATATAAAAGGTTTTAATAAAGAACTTGCCTTAAGCTCGCCTTATAGTAAGCTAAAGGCAAAGTCTCGGAAATAGGGTCACCATCGTAAACATGTATCATGTTAACAGTGGTGGCACTCAGCTTGACGGCCTGATCAGATGCTTTTCACGCCCTGCAAGGACCCGGGACTGTAGGAAGAAGGAAACCAAGCGTTTCAGTGACTCATTCCTATGCCGCACCACTAAGACCTGGAACTCCCTGCCAGCTCACGTGTTTGCTTCTTCCTACAGTCCCGGGTCCTTTAAGCGGGGCGTGAAAAGTTATCTGATGAGGCCGTCAAGCTGAGTGCCACCACTGTTAACATGCTACATGTTTACGATAGTCACCCTCTTTCCGCGACTTTGCCTTTAGCTTAACATCAGACGAGATGAAGTCAAATTGACGTATCCTGTATAAAAAACGCGAACTAACAAGGAGTTCCAGGTCTTAATGGTCTCTATATCTGTACTCTGTGTCTGTCTGTGTGCAGGCAAGGAGCACGTGTGCCGTTTCATCGGCTGCGGTCGAAACGCGCGGTTCAACTACGTGGTGATGCAGCTGCAGGGGAGGAACCTCGCCGAGCTGAGGAGGGCGCAGCCCCGGGGCGCCTTCTCACTCTCCACTACGCTTAGGTCGGTACTAAATAGCTACTACAGACAGACAGCCTCTGTGGCGTGGCGGTAGTGAACGTGACTGGTATACAGGAGGCGCGGGTTCGATTCCCGCTCAGTGCAAATATTTGTATGCATGAATATGGCTATTTGCATTGGCCTGGGTGTTTCATGTATTTACAAAAAAGAAGTATATAAGTATGTTTATCCGCATTCTAGATTCCATAACACAAGCTAGTTAACGTTACCATGGGTCTAGATAGCGTTATGTAGAATGTTTTGGAATATTTATTTATTTACTACTTTGGTAGAAGTTTACATACAAACATTCGTTCCTTATCATGTTCATATTGACAGTTTAAAACAGTACCTATCATATCTATTCAACCTAAATCAGTAGCAAAATAATACCAAAGTGACTAGGCAAATAAAATTTAATTCTATATTTTATAATACATTGTATTTGTAGTATTTATTGTTTCCGTAATACATAAAATGCTATCATTATTTTGTATCTTGGTTTTAATTTTATCCATCCATAGCAAATAGAACAAAAAATTCATAACTTCAACTATTGATATGCTCGGTGATACTTGGAATGTTATTTGCAGGTTAGGACTTCAAATCCTGAAGGCTATCGACTCCATACACTCAGTGGGGTTCCTGCACAGAGACATTAAACCTGTAAGTAATACACGTTGTTTCCAACAGTTCGTAAGAATGTTGATAGATGGCTGCACCGTCGCTCTTATAGACGGATATAAAGAGAAGGAAAATTTGGAATGATTCAAGTGGTGCTCAATAGCTCAGTTGGCAGAGCAGTCCCCCTGTAAGGGAAAGGTCGTGAGTTCGAGTCTCACTTGAGCATTTCATTTTTTCCAATGTTTTCGAGAATACACGTACGATCCTAATATATGCACACTATATCGCTAAATCTTGTGTAATGGTACCGGGTGTTAGTGTTACCAAGGGAGCCCCATCAAGACCCTAGGGTCTAGGTCTCACTAAAACCCTAGGGTAATATCAAGACCCAGGGGCCCTACTAAGATTAAGGGCCTTATCAAGACTTTGGAGTTCTACTGAGAGGTAGGGCCCTACTGAGGTGGGGCCCCACTAAGGCCCTCGAGCCCCATCGAAACCCTAGGGCCCTATCAAGACCCTGGGGCCCGACTGAGACGTAGGGCACCAGTAAGACACTTGGGCCCCACTGAAACCCTAGGGCCCTATCAAGACACTCGGGCCCCATCGAAACTCTAGGGCCCTATCAAGACCCTCGGGCCACACCGAAACCCTAGGGCCCTACCAAGACCCTGGAGCCCGACTGAGATATACGGCCCCACTAAGACCCTCGGGCCTCACCAAAACCATAGGGCCCTGTCAAGACCCTGGGGCCCTACTAAGATATAGGGCACCTCCAAGACCCTCGGGCCCCACTGAAACCCTAGGGCCCTATCAAGACACTCGGGCCCCATCGAAACTCTAGGGCCCTATCAAGACCCTCGAGCCACACCGAAACCCTAGGGCCCTACCAAGACCCTGGAGCACGACTGAGATGTACGGCCCCACTAAGACCCTCGGGCCTCACCAAAACCATAGGGCCCTGTCAAGACCCTGGGGCCCTACTAAGATATAGGGCACCTCCAAGACCCTCGGGCCCCACTGAAACCCTAGGGCCCTATCAAGACACTCGGGCCCCATCGAAACTCTAGGGCCCTATCAAGACCCTCGGGCCCCACCGAAACCCTAGGGCCCTATCAAGACCTTGGAGCCCGTCTGAGATGTAGGGCCCCACTAAGACCCTCGGGCCTCACCAAAACCCTAGGGCCCTATCAAGATCTTGGAGCCCCTACTAAGACGTAAGGCCCCACTAAGACCCTCGGGCCCCACTGAAACCTTAGGGCCCTATCAAGTCACTGGGGCCCCACTGAGACCGTCTAGCTGGAATATTGTCACTATTGCCAGCTAACGTGATATCTATATAGAGTGGATAACACCGTCTGTTGGTGACAGAGCAACTTCAGCATCGGGCGGCACTCGGCGCACTCGCGCAAGGTGTACATGCTGGACTTCGGCCTGGCGCGCCAGTACACCACCAGCAACGGCCAGGTGCGGCCGCCTAGAGCTGCCGCTGGTTTTCGAGGTACGCACACACACGCACACACATACTCATGTACACGCTCACCAAACACTGACACAGACACACACACTCACTCACTCACAATCGCTCACACTAAGACGGCGTCTTACGTAGGCGATTCAATGCGAATAGCGATTCGCTGCGATTTCAGGCGAATCCAATGCGACGCGACGCGGCGGCCTTGTTAATTGTTATGCGTACACGCGAAGATTGACATTATCCATACTTCCATATCCACATAACATAACATAACATAAACTCACGCCTGTATTCCCCATATATTATATTATAGAAGATATAATATGAAATAAGATAACACTTGTTTGTGGCTAAATGCGTCGCAAGAAGCCAGGAAAATAAGACCGAAATAAGTTTGATAGCAAGCGGTACCCATTTGCCAATCATAAACCGAAAGAAAATTAATGGGTACCGCCTGCTATCAAACTTATTTCGGTCTTTTCAGTGGCAGTCGGGTTTTTTTTATTTTTTAATCATTTGTTTTATTTTATACTTTTTAGTTATAATATGACATGTATATCTTTTTGTAATCTCCTTTTAATTTCCTTCATATCGTTTATACTTTATCTACTTTTTTTTTTCATTTTGACAATATGGCGTCTGGTTGTCGCTTTGGTGAATTTTGTTTACTGTCATGTCTCTAGTGACACTCGCAAGGTTAACACGAATCGATTGACGTAAGAATTATCAAAATTGGCTTATGGATTTGGTCTCTAGAACTCCACATAGAAACAAACATACATACATAACGTAGACTGATAAACACATTACCCTCCTTTGCGTCGCGTCGTCAGGTATAAAGTATAGTGTGTGTGTCACTACACTACCGCCTGTGGCAGTAATATTTTATTTTATTTTATTTTATTTTATTTGGGAAACTTACAGCTAGTTCATATATTAGCCTTAAAATATAAAAAGCTGAAGGCCATTAACAAGTTTGCACGAGTAACAAGGGTTTATACTAGAAAAAAAAACAGTAGGTAGAGAAATTAAACACTAATATCTATCGTCCTATTAAAACCATTGCAAACAGTTAACTATCTACAAAGAACCTCTTAGCTAGTACGTGCTTTAAACGGCAAACATTGGTATTGAAAAGGTCTAAGTCTCCCTCCGAGATAAGTTTAAAGAGATAAATATTCTAACCGTAGTGTCACAATACATTTTCGAAAACTTAATGTATGTCAGGAAAAATATTGCAAAATTTCCAAGACTTTGTGACAGGCACAATATAAATACTAGAAATAAAAGCAATCTTGTAGTTTGTCATAGCAGACTCCATAAAATAAGTAATTCTTTCCAGGGCAACTGTATTCGCTTTTTTAACAAGCTTCCTAATGAAATCAGAGATTTACCTGTTAATAAATTTAAAAATACAGTAAAGAGCAAACTGTGCCAGAAAGGCTATTATAAAATCCAAGAATATTTAAATGATAAACAAGCTTGGAAATGAGCTGTTCGCTCTGCTATGCTACTCAAGCAAAACATTGTATCTAGACCATAAGTTTTAGGCTAAGTAAATGTTTTGTAAATAGACCAAAAAAAAAAGCCCGCTGAGTTTCTTGCCGGAGTCTTCTCAGGTCTGGGCCGCGTTTCGAACCGGCGGTGGTCCATTTACTAGTATTAGTTAGTATTTAATATTTACTTTATGTTGACGTTTTGTAAGTGCCGATTTAAAGGTCTATGCAAGATAAAATATTTTTGAATTTTGAATTCTAATTCACGACATAATTTATTGAAGGAATATAATTATGAATATAGGAGACTGTGTCCCATATTGCTCCACAGTTGTGTACACTATGGCTCTGCTTCCAGGCACGGTCCGCTACGCGTCCATTAACGCGCACAAGAACAAGGAGATGGGGCGCCACGACGACCTGTGGTCGCTGTTCTACATGCTCGTCGAGTTCGTCAACGGCCAGCTGCCCTGGAGGAAGATCAAGGATAAGGAGCAGGTGGGTATGCCCCGCTTGGCGGCAATAGGATCCGACCTTACGACCAAAAGGACCCGGGTTATTATGTGGAGGAACGAGGTGCGATGTTCCTCCAACACAAAGGGAGGATCCTCCGACCAGGCAAGGAGATCACGCCAACCAACGATTGTCGTTGGGATGTTGAACATATATTGTATCAGCGCGAAAACTTCACTTTAATAATAATAATAATAATAATAATAATGAGTTCGCTAAGTCCGCTAAGTTCCGCCGCGCAACCTCCAACAGTGGAACCAGCGGCGTCGAGCTCCTCCTCGAGCGACGAGTTCTTCTCTCCGCCGACGTCGCCAACACCAGTACGTCGGCCGGGGAGAGGCCGGCCACCGACTTGCTTGGGACCCCGACGCCCTCCGGCTTCGAATGGGGCCCCCGCTACCGGTGGTGATGTGCACCGCATGCGATGGACTAATTCTATCAACGAAAACGTCATGCGGGCATATTTTGCGGCTACAGAGAGGGGAACTAACCTCAGTGCGTACCGTACTCGGATGCTTCCTCTGTTTCAGGCGCTTGAACCTTCCATCAACGTATCGGCACAACGACTATCGGACCAAGTGCGGGTCATTCAACGCAATCGCATGTTGAATGAAACCGTACTTGAGACTCTACGGCTAGAATGCTTGCGAAATATCTGTGTCACCCCCGCCCCGGTTCCTGTTCCTGCTTCTACAGTAGAACTAAATGATGATACTTGTGTTGCACCGGATGACACACCTATTCCTGTAAGTATTCAGTACAATGAAGAGATTAAGGAGGCTTTGGAATGTGCCTTGCGGGAATATCGATCAATGCCCGTACATGTCAGGCCACGTCTCCCGCGGTTGCCCATACATAGGCGTAATATAGCGCTGGTGAGTGCCCTTGATTCATTATTACCTAGATATCTAGAAAATAGTGAAAACCTCGGTGACACCCACTCAATTCTGTATTGTACTGCTGTGGCGGCATGTCGTATGGCAGGTGCTAAATTTCCCATTAAAGATCCTGCCATACGACCTAAGTCTGCCATACCAGCATGGCAATGCAGAATTGAACGACGTGTGACCGAGGCAAGGGTGCTCATCGGTAAACTAATCTGCTTCAGGTCGGGCAATACTCGCCCAAGGGTGATGCGCTATGTGACCCGAGCGTTTGCGGGAACTGATATTAGTCCCCAAGATTATACGTCTCGGGTCACAGAGCGTATTGACTTCCTGAAGCAGAAAGTCTATGCATGGGCAAACCGTATTCGGAGATATAAAAAACGAGTTGATCGATATACCGTCAACCGTATGTTCCAAAGAGACCAAAGGTGGGTATATAGAAGCTGGGAGCGAACAGAAGAAAGTGTGGATGACGTGCGACGGCCGGATGCTGAAGTCACAAATGCGTTCTGGCGCAGCATCTGGTCGGTGCCCGTTAGCCACACTGAAGGGGATTGGATGCATGAGGTCAAAAGAGCATGCGAAACCATTCCAGAAATGGAAGAAATTAACATTGATGCCATTGATGTAGATTGTGCGGTCCGTTCGCTGTCTAATTGGAAATCTCCGGGACCGGATGGACTGCACAATTTCTGGCTAAAATGGCTACGGAGTTCGCATGTTGTTTTGGCCTCACAATTTCAATCCGCTGTAGAATCTGGGACGCTACCAGCTTTTATGACGACAGGAGTTACTCACCTGCTCCATAAAACTGGTAGTACTCTGGAGCCCAATAATTATAGACCGATTACATGTCTCCCAACGGTCTATAAACTTCTTACATCCATCCTGAGAGCTAAGATTAACAATCATATAAACAATAATTCTATTATGTGTGCCTCTCAGAATGGATGTAGGAATGGGGCCCGGGGTACTAAGGAGCTCCTCCTGATTGATATGGCTATTAGCCAACAAGCTCGCCGCAATCGTAAGGATCTGACAGCATGCTGGATAGATTACAAGAAAGCGTTTGACTCCGTGCCACATACGTGGCTTTTGAGGGTGCTGGAGTTGTATAAAGTCAATACAACTCTATGTACCTTCTTAAGGTCATGTATGGGGCAATGGAGGACGGTTCTTTTCTATCCAGGGTGTCATCAGCCTTTGGGTGGTGGCGTGCCGATAACAATAGAGCGGGGTATTTTCCAGGGGGATAGTCTGAGTCCCCTTTGGTTCTGCTTAGCCCTGAATCCACTTAGTACTTTACTAGTGAATTCAGGGTTAGGTTATAGGCTACGAAGAGAGGGTCAGATGGTATCCCACCTCTTTTACATGGATGATTTAAAGCTATTCGCCCACACTAACCCTCAATTAATAACTTTACTGAAGATTACTGAAACATTCAGTAATTCTATTAAAATGGCGTTTGGTGTGGACAAATGTGCAGTCATTCATGTAAAACGAGGGCGGGTGGTGGAGTCGGAGGGTATACAACTCTCTGATTCCACTAACCTAAGATCACTCCTCGTAACTGAGACCTATAAATACTTGGGTATGTCACAGGCGTTATGCATCAATGAGGCCGACATGAAACAAATGTTACAGGAACGTTTCTTTGGCCGCCTGAAAAAGGTACTTAACAGTCTTTTGTCAGGTGGTAACAAAGTGCGTGCCTGTAACAGTTGGGTCATGCCACTCTTGATGTACTCTTTTGGCATACTCAAGTGGACTCAGACTGAACTCGATACTATCGATAGGAAAGTCCGGACTCAGTTGACTGCATTCCGAATGCACCACCCACGGTCGTCAGTCATGAGATTGTACATCCCGCGGAAATGTGGGGGTCGAGGTTTTTTAAATGCCAAGACCCTTCATAATCGCGAGGTGTGCAATCTCAGAGACTACTTTCTTAAGTCGAACGTGGACATGCATCGTGATGTAGTCAACGTAGATACTGGGCTCACCCCGCTCGGTTTGGCTAAAGAGAACTGGCGCAGGCCTACAATAGTTAGCACTGACAGCCGCAGGGAGGTATGGCAGAGTAAGGAGCTACATGGCAGGTTCTATCGGGCCCTACACAGGCCCGAAGTAGATCTATTGGCGTCCGTGTCCTGGCTACGTTTCAGTGACCTTTTTGGGGAAACTGAAGGTTTTGTCTGTGCAATTGCAGACGAAGTTATTAAGACGAATAACTACCGGAAGTATATAATGAGGGATGGCACAATTGACATTTGTCGAGCGTGTCACCAACCTGGTGAATCCCTCAGGCATATTACTTCCGGTTGTTCTCGTCTTGCTAACGGCGAGTACTTGCACAGACATAATCAAGTAGCCAGGATAATCCATCAGCGACTTGCTCTGAAATACAACCTTGTGGAATTTGAGGTGCCGTACTATAGGTATGTTCCTGAGCCAGTTCTAGAAAATACCCATATCACATTGTACTGGGATCGATCTATCATCACTGATAGGACTGTTGTAGCTAACAAGCCTGACATTGTGGTGATAGACCGATCCGAACGCCGAGCATTGATTGTTGATGTCACCATTCCTCATGACGAGAATCTCGTGAAGGCTGAGAAAGATAAACAAGTTAAATACTTGGACTTGGCCCACGAGGTTGTCGACATGTGGAGTGTTGACTCAGCAATCATTGTACCGATAGTCGTATCAGTCAACGGACTGATAGCAAAGAGCCTCGACCAACATCTAAAGAGGCTCGGGTTGGATGGTTGGGTCAAGGGCCAGATGCAGAAGGCAGTACTCCTTGATACGGCGCGCATCGTGAGGAAGTTCCTTTCTCTGGAGCCCTAACCACCGGTAGCTTGGTCCCTGTACCCGATGCCGGTGGGGTACTATTTTTTATATTTTTAAATGGATTTTTTTTTTAAATATGTATTTAAAAATATAATTTATAGGATTTATAAATGAATAAAGAGAATAATAATAATAATAATACTGAATCCTCTCAGTACTTTACTGGGGAATTCAAGGCTAGGCTACAGATTACGAGGAGGAGGTCAGATAATATCACATTTGCTTTACATGGATGACTTAAAATTGTTTGCCACATCAAGCTCACAATTGGTGGATTTACTAAAGATAACTAAAAGCTTTAGTGATTCCATCAAAATGGAGTTTGGTGTGGACAAATGTGCAGTCATGCATGTAAAGCGAGGGCGGACAGTGGAATCAGAAGGTATCCAACTCTCTGATTCCATTCATCTGAAATCACTCCTCGTAACCGACACCTATAAGTACTTGGGTATGTCGCAGACGTTGGGAATCATTGAGGCTGACATGAAACAGACATTGCGGGAACGTTTCTTTGGTCGCCTGAAAAAGGTAATGAACAGCCTTTTATCGGGCGGCAACAAGGTGCGCGCCTACAATGGCTGGGTCATGCCGCTTCTGATGTACTCCTTCGGCATACTCAAGTGGACTCAGACTGAATTGGACGCTATAGACAGAAGAGTTCGTACACTGTTAACGGCATATCGAATGCACCATCCTCGTTCATCGGTGATGAGGTTGTACATCCCGCGGAAATGTGGAGGCCGAGGCTTTTTAAATGCTAAAAACCTCCACAACAGCGAGGTGTACAACCTTAGAGAATATTTTCTCCGAGTGAATGAGGATATGCATCGCGATGTTATTGCAGTGGACGTCTCTCTCACACCGCTCAAGTTGGCTAAAGAGAACTGGTGCAAACCTGTGGTGCTAAGCATCAGTGATCGGCAAGAGGTGTGGCAGAGTAAGGAGCTTCACGGTAGGTTCTATCGCGCTCTTCATGGGCCCGATGTGGACCTATTAGCCTCTGTGGCCTGGCTACGTTTCGGTGATCTCTTCGGAGAAACCGAGGGTTTTGCTTGTGCAATTGCAGATGAGGTTATCATGACGAAGAACTACCGTAAATATATCCTGAGGGACGGCACGGTCGATATATGTCGCGCGTGCCACCAACCCGGTGAGTCTCTCAGGCATATTGTTTCCGGTTGTTCTCGTCTTGCTAACAGCGAGTACTTGCACAGGCACAACCAAGTAGCCAGGATCATCCACCAGCAGCTTGCTCTGTTATACCAACTTGTGGACACTGAGGTGCCGTACTACAGGTATGTTGCTGAACCAGTTCTCGAAAATGGTCATATCACATTGTACTGGGACCGATCTATCATCACGGACAGGACTGTTGTTGCCAACAAACCTGATATCGTGGTGATTTATTTATTTATTTATTTATTTATACATCATACTACCATCCTTACAGGTCATCACCCAATACAATGTTAGTAGACCACAATTAATCCTATACAATCATAACTCAGATAATAAGGTATTACAATAAATAATTAGAGCACATAATCAGAATTAGAATAAATATTTCACCAAAACCACACCCTTAATGTCAAATTCCTATTTAGGTTTCTAATGTCCAAGCTACAATTTAAGATCGAATTAATCAAATTACAATTCATATTATATATAAGATATTACATTATAATAAATTAATTAGGTCACATAATCAAAATTAGAATAAGATATTCAGTCATCAAAACCCTATAGGTGGGTACTTACAATGTCAAATAATAATAATAATATAATGTCAAAAATTAATAATGTCAAATTATAATGTAATAATTATACTTATAATGTCAAATTCCTATTAGATTTCTAATGTCAAAATTTATTTATTTACTTATTTAAACCACTATCATTATATATTATATAAAGCTACTTACTAAACAATCTATTTACTACTACACAATATGTGACTCTTGTAAGTTCGTTCAGTGAGCACGAGAACAGGTCAACTTGTTCAGCAACCGTATTGAGCGTACGCAGCGCGCGCGACAACGGCGCTCGCTGCAGCAGGTTAGTGCGCGCCCGTGGCACCTCTAGCAGCGGAGGCAGGCGCCTACGCCCCACGTACTCGTCCGGTACACATAGCTGTGCTACCTCAAGGATAGCAGGGTTGTGTATTGTGCCGCGTAACACTTTAAGTAGGTATGTGGCGGACGCAACTTCCCTTCTCACTTCTAGTTTGTAATAGCCTATCATGCCAAGTACAAATAACGTTGGGTAAATAATTGGGTATCCCGGGTACATGCCATATTGTTTCAGATATATGAATCTAACAAATTTGTTTTGTATTCGTTCAAGCATAAACTTGTACTTATCTTCGTGAGGAGACCAAATTATAGAATTATATTCTAGATGGCTTTTCACTAAAGCCTCATATAGTGCTTTCAGAGCCTTGATATTAGTGAATTGACGCGCTTGACGCAGGATAAACCCCAAATTTCTATATGCTTTTTTGCACACCTCTATTATGTGCTGCCTGAAGCTCAAGTCAGCTGTGAAGTTAATTCCTAAGTCCCTAACCTCAGTAACGCGTTTTAATGTTTCCCCGTCCAAACAGTATTCATAATGGCTGGGAGATCGGTCTGAGCGGCGCGCAATTATTGTCGATGTCACAATCCCTCATGACGAGAATCTCGTGAAAGCTGAAAAAGATAAACAAATTAAGTATCTTGATTTAGCTCACGAGATTGTCGACATGTGGGAGGTGGACTCGGCAATCATTGTTCCAATAGTTATAACCGTAAATGGACTTATAGCCAAGAGCCTCGACCAACACCTAAAGAGGCTCGCGCTGGGCAGCTGGATCAAGGGCCTGATACAGAAGGCAGTACTCCTCGACACGGCGCGCATAGTGAGGAAGTTCCTCTCTCTGGAGCCCTGACCACCGGTAGCTTGGTCCCTGTACTCGATGCCGGTGGGACACTGTTTTTTATATTTTTAAATATATTTTGTATTTTTTAGGATATATTTAAAAATGTAATTTATATGTTATTTACTAAAATAAAAGAAATAATAATAATAAAACTTTATTTCACAAAAAACTGTACATCATTTAGCACAAACTGGTTTGCCGTTACAACTGGTTATATTATGTTAGAATACTCTGAAATTCCAGACTAGGTATTTACCTGTATTCTGGAATTCAGTGGATTGCTGGGAACTTTATGTTTACATTTCAATTTCAATAGTATTTAACATTTAAAGTGACAATAATAATACATGAGACAGAAATGAGAAGGTGACAATTTTCTGATTGATATTTTCATAATTGAATGATGAGTAGATGTAAGTTTGGGGCATATGTGTGTGTGTGAGCGTATATGTGTGTGTGTGTGTATGTGTGTGTCTGTGTGTGTGTGTACGTGTGTGTGTAAGTGTGTGTGTGAGTCAGTGTGTGTATATGTTGTCGATTATATTGGGATATGTACGAAGGAATTAAAATTTTGGGAGAAGTATTTAGCATTAACCTAGAAGGTTTTCCGTGTCACCGTAGTCTAAATTCTGAAGCCAGTTCATCAACTTATTCTTTAGTTCGTACTTTTTCAAAAGCTGTAATGGTAGAAGTTTGTTAACAGTATTATAAACCTTACTACTGGAAATTGGTAGTTGTCGAGTAGAAAAACTAGTTCTGTGTAGGGGTATAGGGTAGCCTCTATAGGGTCTTCTTTTCTTTCTTTTTTCTTTCGCGATGCAGGATTCGTAGTAACGAAGTAGTTAGGCTGGATGTCGCTAGATGGCGATGGGTACATGTGGTATCGCCACAATTACACTACCGACGTGAACCCACTCCTAAAATAAACAATTTAGCTTAGCTGGAGGGGTTAGAGGGAATATTGGTAGCTTTTGGTAGCTTCGCCCGCGTGGATGTCGGTTATCGCGACAAAACATTTATCAAAAGACGTAGGTGTACGAAGTTTCATGCTTCTGACTTTGAAAATGACGAACTTTCCATACAAAAGTTTATCACCTATTTTACCCTCTTAGTAGTTACATTTTGAAAAACGCCGATACACGTGTTCATTCATTTCTTAAAAGACACAGGTTTATGAAATTTAGTGCATCTAGCTCTGAAGATGTCGGATACAAAAGTCCATCCCTTATTTTACCCCTTTAGTAGGTTTGGTATCGGAACGTCTCATTCCCAAACTCGTCACGCTGTTTCAGATGGTCCCATTCTCAGATGGTCCTATTCGCAGATCGTCTCATTCCCAGATGGTCCTATTCCCAGATCGTCCCATTCCCAGATGGTCTTATTCCCAGATCGTCCCGTTCCCAGATTGTCCTATTCCCAGATCGTCCCATTCCCAGATGGTCCCAGATATGGTAACGCATGACGCAGTTTTAATGACAGTGGTACGCAGAAATCCTTTCTTAGTGGATGCTAACATCATAAAATGCATCTACTGTCAAAATTTCAAGTTTGTAGGTCCAGCGGTTTAGGCTCTGCGTTGATGAATCAGTCAGTCGGGAGAAGTAATTTTATATGCATAGATTTTGGATGCAAAAAATCATTTTTAACAATATAAGCAACCGAAATTACTAATATTCTCTCTAACACCTTGTCGGTAGTGTAATGGCCAAGATTAGAACCCGGGACCTCTCTATCGTAAGCCCCCACGCCTTAACCACTAGTCTACCCACTTTTATTAAACAATTGTTCCATTTCAGGTCGGCCTAATGAAAGAAAAATACGACCACCGTCTCCTTCTTAAGCATTTACCATCAGAACTGAGGCAGTTCTTGGAGCACGTTCAACAGCTGGAGTATGCGGACACTCCAGACTACGCCATGCTGACGTCACTGCTGGAGAGGTGCTGTAAGAGGAGGGGGATCAGGGAT
The DNA here is from genome assembly GCA_914829495.1 of Eilema sororculum. Lineage (NCBI taxonomy): Eukaryota > Metazoa > Arthropoda > Insecta > Lepidoptera > Erebidae > Eilema > Eilema sororculum. Next base: position 12,603,246 of record OU618561.1, on the reverse strand, counting down.
ACTGATCCTTATGACTGGGAGAAGGATGTGAGTACAGAAACTAGAATTAGTTCATGAAATTATATATTGTTCTTGGTGATTTTAATACTGCTCACTAGATGGCGTTGTTCGTTTCTGGATCGCGCTAGCAACTTTTGTGTAAAAAAAATTAATGTCATATCACGATATTCAAAGACAAGTTATATTTTCAGGCATATTTATTCTAAATATCAACAATAAATTCAAGGGTGAGATATATATGTATAAAAAATACGTTAGACAACATTCTGTATATAAATATATTAGATACATTATATATGTTGAAACGTTTATTCAGAGAACCAATTCTCGTTATAAAAATATGTTCGAAACTCAGTCTAGATAATAAGCTCAAATGTCCCAAATGTCACACTGTATTCTCGGAACCCAATTTTCATATTGGCACTGTTTTTTTTTTCTGAAGCTTGTAACCACAATTACTAATATTCCCCTGAGGGTTTAGACCTCCAGCTAAGCTAAATTGCTTGAGCAAGGAGGCAAGGGTTCGAACCAGGAACCTATCAAAATTCGAAATTCTAAATCATTTATTCTGCATAGATCATTAAATCGGAACTTACATTAACATAACATAAACACACGCCTATATTCCCCGAAGGGGTAGGCAGATTTGCTAGCACCCGCATTTCGCCAGTTTATGTTTAGGTCCCAATGTAATAGGTGGCGAGCCTATTGCCATTAACCGGGCACTTATAAACCTGCGATAAATACACACATAACTTCGAAAAGCATCGAAAAGTCATTGGTGTGTGCCATGGTAAACCTGGGATCGAACCCGATACTTCGTCTCAGCAGTCCATTACCCATACCACTAGGCTACCGCGGAACTTACAAAACGTCAATATAAAAATAAATATTAAAGAGTAGTTAATTAGTTCAAAAGTAAGTAGTTTAGCAAATGGACCACCGACCGGTTCGAAATCGGCCCAGACCTGAGAAGACTCCGGCTATCGGCTGTTCCCAATAACATACTTACAGATAGAGATAGATCGCAACAGTCAAATTTGACGTATCGGCTGTTTAAATTCAAAACATGGTAACTGAGTTTTTTGCGGGAAAGCGCATCGCGATATAATTTTATTTTCCGAAATTGGTGTGAAATCGGAGTTACTATGTTTTGAATTTAAATAGCCGAGCACTTTATCCGTAGATGCGATCTATCTTTAATTGTCAGTAAGTTATTGGGAACGGCGGTAAATAGGTGGCACAGCCCGTGATCGAACGTAAGGCCGACTCGTTGATAGTTTGTGATAATTTTTGACCTTGGAGAGATTGAAATATTCAGACTGAGTATTGAATAGATTTTTATTACGAGGATAATGAATTTGAGTGTATGTCTGTCATATATATCTGTTTCATATTGTGTACTGTCTGACTGTATTTGTTGATTTATATAGGTCTCGGGTAGATTATCATATCTGTCAAGAGAGTGTTTTAACATTTATGTGCTGTTTTCAAAGTTATTAATAAATGAATATTGTCCTACTTATATTATAAAGTAGCTGATGCCCGTGGCTCCGATCATGTGTAGATTTTTTGTTACCCATGGGACCCTGTTCCCGGGATCAAAAAGTATTCTATGTGTTATTCCACACTATAATCTATCGCTGCAACAAATTTTAGTCAGATTCGTTCATCCGTTAGAGTGTGTTTCACTAATAAAATATCTTGAGCTTACGCCCGCGGCTCCGCCCGCGTGGATGTCGGTTATCGCGACCAAACATAGCCTATGTCCTTTCTCAAGGTCTAATCTACTCTTATACCAAATTCCATCAAAATCGGTTTAGTGTTTTAGGCGGGAAAACGTGACATACAGACAGACACACAAACAGAGATACTTTCGCATTTATAATATTAGTGTAGATCTTTACAAAATTTCACATTTATTATATTAGTAGGAATTACAATGTAAAAATATTACTGCGTCATGCGTTACTATCCTTGTGACCATCTGGGAATGGGGCGTTCTGGGAATAGGACAATCTGGGAATGTGACGATCTGGGAATAGGACTATCTGGGAATGGGACGTTCTGGGAATAGGACAAGTTGGGAATGGGACGATCTGGGAATAGGACAATATGGGAATGGGACGTTCTGGTAATAGGACAAGTTGGGAATGGGACGATCTGGGAATAGGACTATCTGGGAATGGGACTATCTGAAACAGAGTGATGAGTTTGGGAATGGTACGTTCTGCTACCAAACCATCATACTCTTAGGTCCCGTATTTCGTCTCATTTATCATTTTGTCCCGAGTGTCGGGAGCTCCGTGGGCGTATGGGGCCCGAATCAAAATGCTTTTCGTTCTCAAAATAATTAGGAGAATTTGATACAGCTAATTGATTCTAATTTCTAAGGCGAAACGAAGTTTGCCGGGACAGCTAGTTCGTTATAAGAATAGTCTGGAATAACACATAAGCTACTTTTATCCCAAGAAAAGGTTCCTATAGGTCACCGGTCGCCAAAATTCTACACAAGTCACGGACATTAGCTAGTTATGTGCTAAGTACTAAGGAAACTCCCCCCTTCCCGCAGGCGGTGGGTCCCCCGCGAGTGCGGGCGATGGCCGTCATGCCGGAGCCCGCCGCACCGCCAGATGGCGTGACCGACCACGTGAGTACTGCTTCTGTAGGTTAAAGCATGGGGTACGAACGCTAAGAAAATATCTTTAGTATAACTCAAAAACTAATACTAGAAGTCTCATTTTAAGAAATAAAAGAGTTAAACTATCATGGCCGTGCGCTTATGGAACGCATTGCCATTCAACATTAGACGGGCAAAATCCCTAAATGTTTTTAAAAAATGGTAAAGGACGACTACCTAATAAGTTGCACACTGGGATAGTTCGAAATTGTGTGCTCTCTATCTATTACTCAGTATTTTACCTTTATAATAAAAAGATTTGTTTACTTTATGTATCTACTTGTGTTATATTGTATATATATGTTTATGATACTTTATGTAATATGTCATATAGTTATGTATATATTTATTATCGTTATTTTTTTTATTGTACTTCTTTTTCTTTTTGTTTCTAAATGCACCATGGTGTAGGTATCCTATAACTACACCATCATTTATTTTATCACGTTACTGTCCATCCCAAGGTTGCCTGGAAGAAATCGCTTTCAGCGATAAGGCCGCCCATTGTACATTGAACTGTATATTTGCTACCTACCTGTGATACTGTAAATTTTATTAGTTATCTATCTATCTAAATCGCTTATTTCCTTATTTAAAATTACGTAAATTATTTCAGAACTTTAAAACATGATAATGTAAGCATTTAAGCACATTTTCAGCGTTTGGATATAAAAGTTGCCTGCCTGCTTTCGGAAGTTATGAGTGTAACCATTTTTTGTTCCTGATTGTGCATCTGTATAGAAGTATATTGTATTATCTGTGGTTATAGGTGATTGAGGTCACCGTTGACCCGGAATTATATGTGATTGCGACAATTTACATGTCAAATCTGATAATATTTAGTTTTTCCGCGATAGCTGCTAAAAAGTACACGCTAGAATCGGTAAAAAAAACATTTGTTTCACCCTTTGTAAGTACTGTTCGTGTGGTGTACAGGGCCGGCGGCGGGTGGAGGCCGAGGCGGGGGCCGCGGGCTCGGACGCGCCCTCGCGCGACAAGCGGCCGCACCCCGCCTCGCCGCGACACGCGCAGCAGCTCAACGGATACGTGAGTACACGCGCACGGGGACACACACACACGCACACACACACGTGCGAGAGACATGCTTTCGGCAATCTCACCTCCGGCAACCAACGACCCAAGACGGTGTGCGTATTAGTCGGTTCGAGTCCGACATAACCACTTCCACCGGCGCCGGGGGGTGGTATCCGTGGGAGATATCGCACGATAAAAAAAAACGCACACACACACAAATGGAGTACCACTCAATGCTAGACATCAATGCCAAATTTTGCATGTCGGGCATCATTCCGGCTGAGTATGTGATACAAACTACCGTTTAATACCAACATACTTAAATGTATATTTACCATACTGCAAGCAAAATAAATTTCATTTCATTTCATTGGACCCGGGGGGAACAGGGCCGGCGGAGGGACTATGGTGGAGGGAGCGATGCGGGCTCCACGACCTTCATTTTCCATGAACGTAGGCTTGGGGGGGTAGGTCAGTCACTCTAGCAGAAGCAGACTAGGGGAGAGTGGGTTACAATACCCCCTTTCAGAGAACAAGAGGAAGACACTGTGGTTTTGACACCAGAAATGACTACCCCGAGACCGGAGATGGCCCTGAGGTAACCGGAGTGCGAGAAATGCTCGTCTTCGGAAACTGAAGACCCAAGACGGCGTGCAATTTTAGTCGGTTTGAATTAGACATAAGCATTTGTAGCCGGTAGGTGTTCCAAAGAGATTTTCTCGCTATAAAAAGAGTACAAACCTTATCTTTGTTAGATGAGTTTTCGAAACTATGTATGTATGTATGTATGTATATCCATTTATTTTTTACTTTTTGTTAACAGTCGACCACAGACAAACCGACCACGGATAAGGAGGCCGAAGCTAGGACTACACCCGCGCCCTCGCCTGATAGACATGCTAAGGTATATCATCACTATAAATAAATAATGTACTATCATACATACCACAGACACTGCAAAAAAATAAGTGGTGCAGACACTAGAGTTTTCTAAGGGATATTTGGAACCAACGCGAAAAGTCACAACTGTAATATGCCATTTTCCTACTTTTGTGTGCCTTGTCTTAGATGTTATGTCTAGTAACCCACTATTTCCGAGGAGGGCCAGACCGTAAGGGATGGCCCTGGGTCAGCCGGGGAGCGAGGGATATGTCGATGACAACCTCACCTCCGGCCTAGCACCACGCCCCACAGTCGGCGTGCGGTTTTAGTCGGTTCGAGTCCGACATAACCTCCCCTTTGGGCTCCGGCAGGGGGGTATCCGAGGGGAATTCCGCAAGAAAAAAAAAAGTAACCCACTATTTTTATACACAAAAAAATACTAAAAAAAGTAAGAAATTATAAAAATTTCAGATAATAAAATAAATCAAAGCGTCGGTAGCTTAGTGGTTAAGGAGTCGGCCTTACGATCGAGAGGTCCCGGGTTCGAATCCTGGCCATTACACTACCGACGTGAACCCACTCCTAGCACAAGCAATTTAGCTTAGTTGGAGGTGTTTTAGCTTTTTTATATTCTTTAAAAAATAAATTGTACCGCGAGGCACTCGTGTTCACGTTGGCCCAATTGCGTATTTTCGTATAGTTAAAATAAATTATCTAACCGAGCTTATTATATTAAGACTGGTAAAAGAGCAGTAAAAGTTGTGTTGGTTCTTATTGTATAGTTTTTATTTATTTTTAACCTCCCAACCTAGAATATTAAATGATTTGTCTATTAATTTTTATGACGTACTAAAAAAATATCATGCTAATTACCTTATAACTTATCTTTTTGACGTTTAGTAAAAAGTAATTAATTTGACTAGTCAGTAGAATAACTAATTAGAGTAAAGCCAACCAGACGAGAGTAAAAGGTAAATCAAGCGACCATTGTTAGTCTGAGTCTTCGACGGCTTATATTATCAGCAGAACATTACTTTTTGTTGTTTTTTTTCTTTTGTTTCGGTATCTCGTAGGTTCATGCTTGAATATTTTTTTGTCTTACTTTCTTTGTTGTAACCAATCGCTGTCTCCCTTCCAGCAGGAGACCAGTACGTCGGCGGTGACGGGCACGGCGGCGCGGCCGGAAAGGCAGAGTGTGCCGCCCTGCAAGCCTAGGGCGCCCGCCCCCGGTATGTGCTGCACTATCTTATATTACTTTATTTTAGTTAGCAAACAGACAGCCATGTATAGATACTAAACTTATTGATTGAGTTTCAGAACAGGAGAGTGTGATATCCATACTAATATTATAAATGCGAAAGTAACTCTGTCTGTCTGTCTATCTGTCTGTCTGTATGTATGTTACGCTTTCACGCCTAAACCACTGGACCGATTTTGATGAAATTTGGTATAGGTGTATTAGACCATGAAAAAGGACATAGGCTATGTTGGGTCGCGATAACCGACATCCACGCGGGCGGAGCCGCGGGCAAAAGCTAGTGTGTAATATTTGTGTAATCTGATTGTTTCCTAAATAAATGAAAATAAAATAAAATAAAAATATTATAAAGCTCTCTTGACACAATGTCTCCGAACTCCTCCGAAATGGTTTGTTTGATTGATAACAAAAGTTTTTGTGCATTTTCTATAGGTATGTGAATCAGCCTTACGTTAAGGTCTTGACTATTTTTAAATACTTATGTTTAAGAGGAGGGCCGCTCTTAAAACTTAGAGGTTTACCGACTACCCCAATCTTACTTACCCAACAAAATTTTTTTAGTTTGAAAAACATTGGAAAAAATGAAATGCTCAAGTGAGACTCGAACTCACGACCTTTCCCTTACAGGGCGACTGCTCTGCCAACTGAGCTATTGAGCACCACTTGAATCATTCCAAATTTTCCTTCTAAATCTAAAATTCATTCAAATATTTGGGCGCAGTCATCAAAATTCAATGTTTAAAAATGGTAGAAAAATCATTCATTGTTTCCAACAGTTCGTAAGAATGTTGGTAGATGGCTGCACCGTCGCCCTTATAGACGGACGGAGTGTTGCTCAATAGCTCAGTTGGAAGAGCAGTCCCCCTGTAAGGGAAAGGTCGTGAGTTCGAGTCTCACTTGAGCATTTCATTTTTTTCCAATGTTTTTCAAACTTAAAAGTTAGCATAATAAATGCTATAAAAAATTGATTCAAAATTTTTTTAATTAAGTTTTTCCAAAATATATCGCGTGAAGTCCCGAACACTATAAACTATATTTATATTATCCCAAAGGTGCGAGGTATATATCTTAGTCACTTTCACCACGACCGGGGACGCTGGTTTTTTCGGTTTGAAACCGACATAACTGCCCGCTTCCGACCATATCTTTATACTTAAATATTATTAGGGTACTTATTGGCCCTGTTGTCGTTACCAGGCGGAGGCCCGACGCTGGCGCGGCTGCGGGTGGTGACGGCGCCCCCCACGTGCGTACAGGAGCTGGCCCCCGCCTCGCCCGCCGCCACAGGTAATTCCGCTCCCCTTGATCCATACTTCCATACTAATATTACTACTAATACTACTTTCTCTCACAACTTTAGCAGACATATGTATGTAAATATGTATGTATTTATGTGTGTATGTATGTATGTATGTATGTGTATGTTATATCTATACAAATAAATAAAATTGGAGTGTCTGTTTGTAATATTAAAATAACCGCTTTCTACTACATGCATATAAATGTATATACGGTACACATACAAAAATATATATTTTTAATTTTTTTGTCTGTCTGTCTGTCTGTCTGTCTGTCTGTCTGTCTGTCTGTCTGTCTGTTTGTTTTGGCTAATCTCTGGAACGGCTGGACCGATTTGGACGGGACTTTCACTGGCAGATAGCTTATGTAATAAGGAGTAACTTAGGCTAAAAAAAAACTGTTTTTTTTATTAAGTACATTCCACGCGGACGAAGTCGCGGGCACAGCTAGTGTATGTATATTTATGCCTATTACCTGGGGTATACGTCTCGTATACCTACGTCTTACATCAACATCGCTACTTTCCTGTACACTAGACTTTACCACTCATATTGCAATTCCTCTGTGCACTCCTGGGTTTTCTGGTAGAAAACTCAACTTTGAGTTAAGCTCGCCTTTGTACATTTCATCTCACTATTGTATATAATTGTAATTTATTGTATATAATGAATAAAATAAATAAATATTATAAATGTGAAAGTAACTCTGTCTGTTTGTCTGTTTGATGAAATTTGGTATAGGGGTAGATTAGACCATGAGAAAGGACATAGGCTATGTTTGGTCGCGATAACCGACATCCACGCGGGTGGAGCCGCGGGCAACAGTTTTTTTTTTTTTCTTATTTTGGTCAAAACATGCGATCGGTTTCAGTTTAAACCATAAGCAGTTGTTTTGAGAGATGCTTGACTTGTTAGGCATGCCCTCCCACTGTTAGGCTGCCTTCTTTTTAAACTCTCTCAGAGGTTATCCCAGGTGATTATATTATTACCGTTCCCAATAAGATGTCTACTGTGGAGGAACGAGGTGCGATGTTCCTCCAACACAGAGGGAGGATCCTCCGACCAGGCAAGGTGATCACGCCAACCAACGATTGTCGTGGGATGTTGTACATATAATGTATCAGCGCGCGAACTTCACTTTCGCGATGCAGGATTCGTAGTGACGTAGTAGTTCAGCTTGATATACATTATTAGGAACGGCTGTTAGTCTGAAATTCGGAGCTTGCTATAGACCAATCAATACTGATTTGTAATAAATCCTTCGTTTCGCAGGCGAAGCCGTGAGTCCCAGGATAGTGGCCGCTGACGTAGACAGCGTACATTCGGACACACATTTCAAACGAGGTAACTATAATAATTGGGTATTATCCTATAGTTAATAGTAGATTGTACACCAAGGGGATCAAGCACAGTATTATGTCACGGGCGCGATATTGAATCCTGAGCGTAACGAAGGACTCCAGATTTAACTCCCGAGCGTAGCGAGGGGGTTTTGAGTTGATTCCCGAACGAAGTGAGGGAATTAAAGTAGAGTCCTGAGAGCAGTGAAGGATTTAAGCGCGCCCAAGGCAAAATCAGTTTTATCCCTGATGAGTATACTCTACTTTTCTCACCTTTTGCGAGACAATAAAAAGCAGGGCTACTAGAAAAAGTATTATTCTATCTTCTTTTGCAGTTTTGTCTGATACTGATTGCACCGTATTGAAATACTCGTGGCTTTTGTTTTAAGTATTGATTTTTTTTCGTTCGGCTTGCCGTGGCGTGGCCAGCTCGATTTTCGAATAAGTTCGATTTTCAAATAAATGAGGCGTTAAATTAGACTTTAAATGCATAACAATAAGAACTAAGAGAAGAGAGAATCACATTACTGCCCGGCGGGTTATAATGAAATTCAGTACAACATTATACCCCGGCTAAAGACAAGGGCTATAATGATTTACTTTGAGTAAGGTTTGCATGATATATAATGAGGCATTGTCGAGCAGGTGGTGTGAAAAATAAATTATCCAACCGAGCTTATTAAATTAAGAACTGCAAAAAGCGGTAAAAATTGCGTCGATTCTTATTTTATAGTTTTTATGAATGAAATTTTTTGTAGCATTTACTATGCTAACTTTTAAATTTGGAAATACATCGGGAAAAAGAAGGACTCAAGTGGGACTTGAACCCACGACCTTTACCTTACAGGGGGAATGCTCTTCCAACAGCTATTGAGCCACACCTGAATCACTTCAAATTTCCCTTCTCTTTATATCCGTCTTCAAGGCCGACGGTGGAGCCATCTACCAACTTTCTTACGAACTGTTGGAACCAATAAATGATTTTTCAACCATTTTTAAACAATGAATTTTGATGACTCCGCCAAATGCTATAAAAAATTCATTCAATTTTTTTTTGTTTTAAATACCTATAAAAAAGACCAAAGTCATAAATTCTGGCCCTCGATTCTAGTGAAGCTAAACCATTGTAGTACCACTGGCAACGCAAAAAATGTCATTAAATATTAGACTTTATTTCTATATGTCTACAGTCCAAAATAAAAAAGTTTCATTACACTTTTTCATTCACTGTGCAAAAAGTCGTTTAATTTTGAACTTAATTGCATCGCGTTAAAGTGTATTATCCTGTGTTGTACAGGCACGCGGCGAGGCGCTCGGGCGCGAGACCAGAGCTTCACGCAGTTTGCCGTCATGGACGACGAGAACGTGTCCGCACTGCAGCAGGTAAGCACATCCTCACGGCGACACCACAGTGGGGTAGGCAGCGACGGGGACACGGCCATCACGTACCCGGGGCTAGATGGGGACACTGTGGTCCCCACAACCCGAAGGGGGTCATCTCGAAAGAGATAGTCCTGGGTCTGCCGGAGTGCGACAGATGTGCTATCGGCAATCTCACCACCGGCAACCAAGGACCCAAGACGGCGTGTGTTTTAGTCGGTTCGAGTCCGATATAACCACCTCCACCGGCTCTGTAGGGGTGGTATCCGAACGAAACGACAGAAAAGAGGTAAACAAAGCGACCATTACTGAGTTACGAGCGACAGCTGTCGTTGCGTGTTTCGTAGTTTTTTTTTATATAGGACACGTCAATTTGACTTCACCTCGCCTGATGTCAAGCAAAGGCAAAGTCCCGGAAAGAGGGTCACCATTCACTCACCATCGTAAACATGTACCATGTTAACAATGGTGGCACTCAGCTTCACGGCCTCATCAGATGCCTTTTCACGCCCCGCTTAAAGGACCCGGGACTGTAGTAGGATCCTCACGGCTGCACCGCAGCGGGGTAGGTAGCGACAGGGATACGGCAATACCTCTCTAAAGTAAAGCCAACGAGACGTGAGAAAAAAGGTAAACTAAGTTTCAGCGGCCCCAAACGTATAATTTCTAGCGCACTCCAGACAGGAATGAAATTGCTCATAAGATGGCGGATCTGACAGTTTAAAACCGCTGTGCTGACAGCTTTCCTGTACTACGAAACACGTAACGACAGCTGTCGCTCGGCCATTGTCGCGTACGTGTGACATGTGCGACAAGGACAGAGACAATATACACTAATTATCGCAACGTAACTCAGTAATGGTCGTTTACCTTTTTTCTTTCGTCTCGTTAGCTTTAGTATATAGAATTCTTGTGTCGCGGTGTTTGTAGTTAAACTCCTCCGAAAGGGCTTGACCTATTCTCATGTCATTTTGTGTGCATATTGGGTAGGGCTGAGAATCGGACTGTTAAGGGTAATCTACCCTTATGGTACAGCATTACAAAATACATATAGCCCGTCAAGAAAGTCGTGAAAATTGAGGGTGGCGCTGCTGCGCTTGAACTGGTATCCCTGTCATACTACAACTGCACAGTCTGGATCTGTTGTTTTTTTATGGTATAAAGTTAAATATAGTACATACCTATAAAGATATTAAATAAATGAAAGTGAAAAATGTATCACGGCAGTAATTTTTTGTTTACTTTTATTTAGGTATTATTAATATATGGAACCGAAAATAATGTTAACAGAAATTAACACGAATATGGTACAGGTCACATACGGTTGAATCGCTTTAAGTTTCGACCAGATTAACCAGCCGTGATCAGACTGACTAGATCACACACAGTACGTCACGTCGTCTAATCCGTGCGGTAGATAGTTCTACATTCACCCACAACTCACACATTCTCCATTAAATACTCGTTTAACCATATTCTTTGACCGCGCCGAGAAGTAAGGTTGCATGTTTCATATCACTGGACTCCATATTGCTGATAATGTAATTAAGGGCCGCAGTGGGAGTCCCTAGTCTCGCTACGGATCCCTGTGACTAGCAGAGGACATAGAGGTTAGATGAGGACTCCATGCTTCCCACATCCAAGAGGGCTATCTTAAAACCGTATATCGCCAAAGGTTACTGGAGTGCGAGGGAAATGCCTTATTTCTTTAATCTAACACCTCCCTCGGTAATTAGTTGAGTATAAGACCCCAAGAACGAGGACACGACGTGTCGGACTTTTTTAGGACGTGTCGGGACACGTGTCTTCCACCTAATTTGCGAGACAAACGAGACCCATTGTTTTGTAATAATCTATGCTTAGTGACTTTGAGCTCGTCCACCGCTGCTGGCCATATTTTAGGTCCAGGTTACATATCCTGAGCAATACCTTACTCAAAGCACACCCAAAGAAAAAAAACGGGACCCTATCACTAAGGTCTGTCATAAACCGTGATAGCTAGACAGTCTAAATTTTCACGATATTTATAGGTATAGTATTAAAAAATTAAAACAATAATCTTTTATAAGAATAGTTTATTGGTATGAGTATTGAACACCTGAAATGCTGCTTGAAACTCCATAAGTAATTAATTTATCTTCGATAGTTTCCGACTCACTGGCAATATCATCATCCTGAAATGATATGTCTTGAAATGTACTTTTGGAAATCTGAAACAAATACAAACGTCCTGTATAAACACAGCTGTATTTATACCCCGAGTATTTTTTAATTAGTTTGGGCCTACGTGGTTAATACAAATTACTTAGATCAAGAATGTTCAAAAACGTCAAAGTGATGCACTATGATTTGTTATAATCGTAGGACAATGACATAACCACTTGAAATGAAAACAATGCTTTGAAACACAAAATATTCACTTAAATTATATAATTATTATTAGATTACACTTCCCATACCTTGTTTAACATTAAAGTATATGTACGTACTGGTTAACCATCAAAATCGTCAAAGTCGGAAAGCAGCTTGCCGGCTTGAACTTCTGCCGTGTTTCATACTATATCCCTGAAATACTTTGAATACGACACGTTTCGCACAACTATTATTCACATATCAATTCATTTTTACACTCAAAACTGTTATCCGATGAACAGTAATTAAATACACGTAAATAATGTACGAAACATCTCCGACGTAGCCAGACGTAGCAAGGAATTGACAACTGATTACTCAGTTTGGCAGTTATCGAGTGTTGCAAGTACAAGGAAAAAATTTAGTTCCTCCATAATTAATTTCACGACTTTCTTGACGCACTATACAACCCTGATTTTTCAACCCTCTACGATCAAACGCCTATTATACTGTAGCGATTTTATTTTAATGTTGCCTAGAAATAATATACATGTATTACCATATATATTATTTCTGGGCAACATTTTTACTATTATTTTACTACTAAAAGGTGACAACTCTTTAATTCAGTTTATTTTTCATACTATATCACTGGGACCATATGGGAATGGGATGATCTGGGAATAGGATAATCTGGGAATGGGACGATCTGGACATAGGGCCATCTGGGAATGGGACGATCTGGACATAGGACCATCTGGGAGTGGGACGATCTGGACATAGGACCATCTGGGAATGGGTCGATCTGGGAATAGGATCATCTGGGAATCGGACGATCTGGGAATAGGACACTTTGGGAATGGGACCATCTGGGAGTAAGACAATCTGGGAATGGGACGATCTGGGAATGGGACGAACTGGGAATAGGACAATCTGGGGATGGGACCATATGGGAATGGGACGAACTGGGAATGGTACCATCTGGGAGTAGGACAATCTGGGAATGGGACGATCTGGGAATAGGACCATCTGGGAATGGGACGTTCTGTTACCAAGGTCCGCTAGTATGATTATAATACATTGTTGCAGGTGACGAAAGGCGGCGCGCTAACACTAGTCTCGCTGTGGAAGTCACAGTTCGACGACTCCGAGGAGACTACTGACAATGAGTGGAAACAGGAACAGTTGCAGGTATGTTTTTAAAAAAGTACTCGAAATTACTAATAATCTTTTTAACACAGTTGCTCATAAAGTGGCTCTAATTTAACCGCAATTAGGCACATAATGGTGCTAATTCTGTTGTGTTTAAACTAACTAAAATACATTAAAAACGTCTAAAATTTACTATACACCCAGATTGCATAGTCTTTTCGTAGAGAAAGATTATTATAGTGTGTGGCCGATTCCAGTCAGCGCAGACATATTTTGGCCGGACAGTACATGGCCGTGAGGCAAACGAATACTCAATTAGTTGTGCGGCCGACAATGCAAGCAATTTTCGACCTTATTGACATCACGTAAAATAGAGTATTTTTTCGTATATTCGTGATCTGCGGCATCTATTTATGCGAAATGATATGTAATTAAGAAATTGTTGTTAAGGTCGAAAATCGTTTTTCTGTTCTTAGTAGTCCTTGTAGTCGGTTCGAGTCCCACATAACATGCCCACTTAACGATTTTGCTATCGAAACTGTATATAAAATCTTTTTCTTACGAAACGACTATACAATCTGGGTGTATAATACCATTTTAGAGATTTTTAGAGTATTTTGACAACACAGAATTGGCATCAATGACGCTTGTAATCAAACTGTGACTTTTTAATTGCTATTACTTACTATTGAGTTATTTCATAACATACATAAACTCACGCCTGTATTCCCCGAAGGGGTAGGCAGAGGTGCTAGCACCCACATTTCGCCAGTTTATGTTTAGATCCCAATGTAATAGGTGGCGAGCCTATTGCCATTAACTGGGCACTTATAAACCTGCGATAAATACACATATAACTTCGAAAAGCATCGAAAAGTCATTGGTGTGTGCCATGGTAAACCTGGGATCGAACCCGAGACCTCGTCTCAGCAGTCCACCCATACCACTAGGCTATCGCAGTTGTACCGCAGCTACAGCAGTACCGTGGTTGAGTTATTTGTGTCACCAAATTTCTACCACCACATATAAAATGTTTTTTTAGTAATATTTTCTTCACAAGTGTGTTAAAAAAAATTTTTACCGCCCTCGGCTTGTATACCTATACTAGTATGTACCATAGTGTATGTAATATTTAAACAGATAGAAAGAAAGAACAAGGAATAACATATTTTTATTTCGCTTGGCAGTAAGTAATGTCTATCGAATACATAGGGAAAAAGAATCTTCTCGGGCGGGACTCGAACCCGCAGTCTTTCCCTTACAGGGGGAATGCCTTGACCAATTCGGTTATCAAGCCACGCCCGATGTGATTCAAATTTCCCATCTTATACGTCTTTAAGGCGACGGTGGAGTTCTCTACCGATTTTCTTACGAACTATCGGAATCAATGAATGATGTTACAATCATTTTTATCATTAATTTTTGATAACTCCGCCCAAACAATTGAATGAATTTTTACAGCATTAAGTAAGAGCCCGAGAAGATTATTTTTCCCTATATATTCGATTTGTATAGTTAGCATACTTAATGCTGTAAAATTTATTCAATTAATGTCTAATTAATTACTTCATATGTTCTTCATACAACATCATACAACATAATACAATACCTACTTTAATTGTACTGAGATAAACTGAATGTGTTGGGGCGTTGTAATATTTCACCTGAATTTCTTTATTTGTTTGTAGGATATTGTTCCCGAAATTCATAATATCGATGTTCATAAGACCGAATGTTCGAAAGTAATAGTCAGAAGAGGTATAAGTGAAAGTTCAAAATGCCGAGAATTATATTTTTGGGTGGGTTTCTTTGTGTAATTTTGGGTGGTTGTAAAAAAACACCACAAAGGCTAATGCGGGAGCTCCACGCCGCCTTACCTTTCTAACCGAATCTTTCCAAGTCAAATTGCACACATCGACATGGAAAGATATAAGCTATAAGTGTGTAGCGAAGGTATCTAGCTATACCATAAAAAAAGAAAAAGAAACTGTAATCTCTAGGAATTTCTTTGAACTTCGGTATTTCTTACTTAGGGGTAATCACGTTTCCTTCAGTAGTAGGGTAGGTAGTAATATATTTTCACAAAGTAATCACTTGTCACTTGCTCAAGACGAATTAGTTATGGCATGGTTGAGCACAGTATCTAAGAGTCATAGCAGACATGTCAATTTGGAAAGGGATCGTGACCGTATTACCCGCCTAACATCAGTAGTCCAATGATCGAACTACTGAGACTTTTTCGGCTCAGTAGTCCAATGATGCAGAAGATTATAAATCATCTTACTACTAATACGTCTATTGTGGAGTGTTAATATTTAAAATGGGTGAGTCTGGCATCGTATGAAGTCAAATGGTTACAAAGATTATGTGCATATGATAGGTGATAAAAGAAACTTCTTTTGAAGTGTTTCCAGACGGTTGATATAAACTGCATATGAAGGACTCCAGATTTGACAGCAATATTCTAAGAGAGACCGGACAAAGCAATTGAAGAGAATAATGGGAATATTGGGGTCCTTGAAAAACTTCGTTTGCCGAATTACGAATCCGGCCAGTCGGCCTCCTTTATTGCTAATCTTATCGATGTGCTCATAAAACTCTAATTTGGTATCCATCGTTACACCCAGATCACGGATACTCGAAACCTCTCGAAGATGATCACTGTTTGGGGTGAGATTAAGATAAACTGCGATAAAGGATATAAAGATAATATATTTCAGTAATACAACCGGGATAACAACTAAAACTAATGAGGTGAAAGGGATGAGATTGAGTCGCGCCCCATTTGGATCTCGTAGAAAGCTGCGAGAGGTAGTCAGTCTTCCACTTATCCCATATATCCAGATAGATTTTTTCCGTTCACTGGGTTGCAATTCCAGCAGTTTTTGACATGCGTGAATACGAGTCTCTTCTAAATAATATTTGGCCGTGGTAGGGTTCTGCCTTCTTATGAACTTAATATGACAGCACTTAGATGGATTTAATATCATGCCATTTACCGAGCACCACCCGACAATACTATCAATGTCTTTTTGTAAAATTATTAAGTCATCCTGGCTGCGAATGACTCGGTAAAGCTTAAGGTCATCGGCGAACATTTGATAGCTGGATATGATATTTTTACCTAAGTCGTTTATGAACACAAGGAAGAAAAGAGGCCCTAAGTGCGAACCTTGTGGGACTCCTGATGGTACAATGCTTTGCGCAGATCCAAAGCCTCTCACCAGGACAAGCAGCGAACGATTGCGAAGATAAGATTCACACCACCTAAACAGTGATCCGCAAATTCCGGCGTGATCAAGCTTACGAAGCAGTAGGCCATGGTCGACTACGTCAAACGCCTTCGAGAAATCAGTGTAGATAGCGTGTACCTCTAGCCCTTCTTAAGAGCTTCATTTATGTCACTGACATATTCAAGAAGGCTCGACACAGTCAACCCCCCCCCAAAAGAAAGAAAGAAATCCGTGCTGATGATTGTCGAATAGTGGTCTCATATGGTGATGAAGATGATGTTGGACTAGGGATTCAAACAGTTTACCTAGGGCTGATAAAATTGAAATTGACCTGTAGTTTGCTGCATCAGCCTGAACCCCGTTCTTGTATATAGGGGTAATATGAGCTAACTTCCACTTTGATGGAAACTGTTCGCATAAGAGAGATTTGTTGAACAAGTAGTGCAGAGGTGTTACAAGTTGCGTAGAACAGTTCCTTAGAAAAATGGGAGGGATGAAATCAGGCCCAGGCCCTTTGTTGATGTCCAATTGTTGTAGAGCTTTTAAGATTTCAGATTTCGAGAGGTAAACCGTACTGAGAGATCTATTACTACTGGTTGGCTCAGTTGGGGTAGTAGTCAGTGATGATTGTTTTCCAGGGTAAATTGATTGGAAATATTCCGAAAAGAGATCGCTGATATTCTGTCCACCATGAGCTTTCCTGCCGTCAAAACACATCTCGTCCGGTATACCGGTGCTATTAGATCTTAATGATTATGCGAATGTCCAAAAGAATTTCGGGTCCTTTTTAATGAAGTATTTTGCTTCTGTTTTAAATTTATCAAGGCATTCTTGGAGCAACTGAATACGGAGTGTCTGATATTTTAGCAAGTCCCTAGGGTTTGCGTATTTTTTTAATCTCGAGTGAACTTTAGCTTTCTCCTTCAGTATTTTAATTAGGGAGCGGTTAAACCAGATGGGATACGCGTTAATATGGTGTACAAATTAAATTTACATACCAAAAAAATAAATGAAATGATAGTGAGCACTTAAACAATGTCAAACAAACATAATTAAATAAATATTAAATACTTTGAACAATGTCTAACAGACATAATCAAATAAATAATGAAATACTTTAATAATGTCATGCGAGAGAATCATCGTTTAAGAATTCGTCAATGGAATAGTAAGCCTTATTTGCCATTTTTTTTTAAGTTTACCCTTAAATACTTTAACATTTTCCAAGCGGATCCTCGCAGGTATTTTATTATAAATGGAGGTTGCCATACAAAACGCACTATTACGTAACAACTGTGTTTTGATTGGTACGACTTTTAAGGTACCCTCGCGCCTAGTACATCTCGTTGCTCCATAGAGTAATGCAAAAAAAATCCACGATATATAGATCACTATACAAGTCCCCCCCTCCCCGCAGTCGCCCGAGCGCTGCGGCGCGGGCGCAGGCGGTCGCGGAGCCAGTGCGCTGTCGTCGTGCTCGGGTGCGCGTGCGCATACCGCGCACACGGCGCACACCACGCACTCCACCACGCACCACACGCCGCACACCGTGCAGTTGCACGAGCCGCGCCAGCAGCTACACGTGAGTCACATGCGCACACACTACTGTGCGCACACGGCGCACACCACGCACTCCACCACGCACCACACGCCGCACACCGTGCAGCTGCACGAGCCGCGCCAGCAGCTACACGTGAGTCATATGCGCACACACTACTGTGCGCACACGGCGCACACCACGCACTCCACCACGCACCACACGCCGCACACCGTGCAGCTGCACGAGCCGCGCCAGCAGCTACACGTGAGTCATATGCGCACACACTACTGTGCGCACACGGCGCACACCACGCACTCCACCACGCACCACACGCCGCACACCGTGCAGCTGCACGAGCCGCGCCAGCAGCTACACGTGAGTCACATGCGCACACACTACTGTGCGCACACGGCGCAAACCACGCACTCCACCACGCACCACACGCCGCACACCGTGCAGCTGCACGAGCCGCGCCAGCAGCTACACGTGAGTCATATGCGCACACACTACTGTGCGCACACGGCGCACACCACGCACTCCACCACGCACCACACGCCGCACACCGTGCAGCTGCACGAGCCGCGCCAGCAGCTACACGTGAGTCATATGCGCACACACTACTGTGCGCACACGGCGCACACCACGCACTCCACCACGCACCACACGCCGCACACCGTGCAGCTGCACGAGCCGCGCCAGCAGCTACAAGTGAGTCATATGCGCACACACTACTGTGCGCACACGGCGCACACCACGCACTCCACCACGCACCACACGCCGCACACCGTGCAGCTGCACGAGCCGCGCCAGCAGCTACACGTGAGTCATATGCGCACACTCTACTGTGCGCACACGGCGCACACCACGCACTCCACCACGCACCACACGCCGCACACCGTGCAGCTGCACGAGTCGCGCCAGCAGCTACACGTGAGTCACATGCGCACACACTACTGTGCGCACACGGCGCAAACCACGCACTCCACCACGCACCACACGCCGCACACCGTGCAGCTGCACGAGCCGCGCCAGCAGCTACACGTGAGTCATATGCGCACACACTACTGTGCGCACACGGCGCACACCACGCACTCCACCACGCACCACACGCCGCACACCGTGCAGCTGCACGAGCCGCGCCAGCAGCTACACGTGAGTCATATGCGCACACACTACTGTGCGCACACGGCGCACACCACGCACTCCACCACGCACCACACGCCGCACACCGTGCAGCTGCACGAGCCGCGCCAGCAGCTACACGTGAGTCATATGCGCACACACTACTGTGCGCACACGGCGCACACCACGCACTCCACCACGCACCACACGCCGCACACCGTGCAGCTGCACGAGCCGCGCCAGCAGCTACACGTGAGTCACATGCGCACACACTACTGTGCGCACACGGCGCAAACCACGCACTCCACCACGCACCACACGCCGCACACCGTGCAGCTGCACGAGCCGCGCCAGCAGCTACACGTGAGTCATATGCGCACACACTACTGTGCGCACACGGCGCACACCACGCACTCCACCACGCACCACACGCCGCACACCGTGCAGCTGCACGAGCCGCGCCAGCAGCTACACGTGAGTCATATGCGCACACACTACTGTGCGCACACGGCGCACACCACGCACTCCACCACGCACCACACGCCGCACACCGTGCAGCTGCACGAGCCGTGCCAGCAGCTACACGTGAGTCATATGCGCACACACTACTGTGCGCACACGGCGCACACCACGCACTCCACCACGCACCACACGCCGCACACCGTGCAGCTGCACGAGCCGCGCCAGCAGCTACACGTGAGTCATATGCGCACACACTACTGTGCGCACACGGCGCACACCACGCACTCCACCACGCACCACACGCCGCACACCGTGCAGCTGCACGAGCCGCGCCAGCAGCTACACGTGAGTCACATGCGCACACACTACTGTGCGCACACGGCGCACACCACGCACTCCACCACGCACCACACGCCGCACACCGTGCAGCTGCACGAGCCGCGCCAGCAGCTACACGTGAGTCACATGCGCACACACTACTGTGCGCACACGGCGCACACCACGCACTCCACCACGCACCACACGCCGCACACCGTGCAGCTGCACGAGCCGCGCCAGCAGCTACACGTGAGTCACATGCGCACACACTACTGTGCGCACACGGCGCACACCACGCACTCCACCACGCACCACACGCCGCACACCGTGCAGCTGCACGAGCCGCGCCAGCAGCTACACGTGAGTCACATGCGCACACACTACTGTGCGCACACGGCGCACACCACGCACTCCACCACGCACCACACGCCGCACACCGTGCAGCTGCACGAGCCGCGCCAGCAGCTACACGTGAGTCACATGCGCACACACTACTGTGCGCACACGGCGCACACCACGCACTCCACCACGCACCACACGCCGCACACCGTGCAGCTGCACGAGCCGCGCCGGCAGCTACACGTGAGTCACATGCGCACACACTACTGTGCGCACACGGCGCACACCACGCACTCCACCACGCACCACACGCCGCACACCGTGCAGCTGCACGAGCCGCGCCAGCAGCTACACGTGAGTCACATGCGCACACACTACTGTGCGCACACGGCGCACACCACGCACTCCACCACGCACCACACGCCGCACACAGTACTACATAACATAACCTCACGCCTATATTCCCCGAAGGGGTAGGCAGAGGTGCTAGCACCCACATTTCGCCAGTTTATGTTTAGCTCCCAATGTAATAGGTGGCGAACCTATTGCGTTTAGCCGGGCACTTAAACTAAACTAAACCTGCGATAAATACACACATAACTTCAAAAAGCATCGAAAAGTCATTCGTGTGTGCCATGGTAAACCTGGGATCAAACCCGAGTCCTCGTCCCAGCAGTCCATTACCCATACCACTAGGCTACCGCAGATACTGTCTACTGTCAGTACGGTACTGTCTACTAAAAATATCACTCAACAGAAACGTTAATATAACAAAAAAAAACGCTATAGATTTCGTTAAAATATGGTTTCATTTCAACTATTAATCATCTTTTCAGGCCCAACAGGCTCAACAACAGCACCCCGAGAAAGTCTCCCCTCCAGCCATCATCCCCCCTCCCCCGGCCCCCCAGGCCGCTCCCCCCTCCACCGTCCGGGTATCGCGCCAGGTGAGCGAGCCGGCCAGAAGACCGGCGGTGACAACACCCGCGCCCAAACGGACACAAGTGCAGTGTTTGTACATCCCGGGAATCGAAGCCTATCCCAAACTACAGCCGACGTTACCCAGGTGTTGGTCATTGCCTGCTATTGGTGAGTACAGCTTCGAATCTTCTAGGTGTATTTTCCTTATGACCATACCCAAAGACTTTTTTAATTCACGTATTTACGCAATATGCACGAGAGGAACAGTTTTCACTGACGTATTTACGCAATATGCATGAGAGGACTATTTTCACTAACGTATTTACGCAATATGCACGAGAGGACTGTTTTCACTGACTGCAATTACTCAATATGAGCGAGAGGACTGGATCACTGACTGCAATTACTCTATATGCACGAGAGAAGTGCATATAGGGCAATTGCAGTTAGTGTAAACAGTCCTCTGCAAGAAATAGCGGAAAATACTAGTTTAAATTTTCAGCGATGATGTATTTCTGTTACTATAACAACAAATGCCTTCTAAAATTAACATAACATTTATATTCATGGGGGGTTTCCATACATGAAACTTAAATTTAGCAGGACTAGATAATGGTTGGCTGGTTTTTCGTCCGTATGGTGACAGAGAAAGAACGGAAGTATCACCACCCCATCTCATCCGAAGGGTGTCGTAAGAGGCGACTGACGGAAACATACGCAGTCGATGTCACTGCGAGAGAACGAACACTCGAAATAAAACCCCTGTACCAACCCGTCTGGCTAGTAGTTGTTTTAGGCGATTGGCACACTGCAACGCTCGACGCGGCGTCGTTCGTCGACGAGCGTGGACGCGAGAGAGCTATACTATGATTTTTAATTCGAGTCAGTAAAATGACATTTCCAGTGTTGCAGGTTTTTTGTCTCAAGTAAATAGTGATGTGGTTGAATCGAGTTGTACAAATAAAAGATAGTCGAGTTTATATTTTTTTTTTTTAAGTCACGGCAATTTGATGGAAATGGGAAGGAAAGGAGATACCTTTGCTGTAAACGAACATGCCTGCGTCTTCTTGGCATTGAACTCGGAACCAGGTTCCCAGCGCCCCATTGAGAAATATGGTCCAGTATCCGGTCCAGTAGGCTTACTCTTGAAACCGATGTCAATATTAATACAAGTTCAATCCGATTCCAATCTCAGAATGTGTCACTGTCAAAGTCCTACTCTCGAAATCAATTTCGTCAAAATTGTATTGAAATTAGAATTGTACAAGAATTAGATCCAAGTGTAATGAAGTTATTATTTTGACATTGACTCAAAGCTAATGATCAAATAATACAAAACAAAATATTGTGCTGTCAAAATGCGTCAAGAGTACCGTTTACAACATTTGACGTTCCAACCCAATATTATTTAATGCATTTAAAAATCACACAATATTGAGCCAATATGGCGCTAGTGTGGTGTTCAAGAGTACGAAAACCCTCAATTCCAATGTCAATAGATTGAAATTGGTTTCAAGAGTAAGCCCCCAGCTCAGTGACAAGAAGCTGCCTTTTTTCCGTGATAACAGACTGCTTGGCCGCATGATGTGCGTGATAATTCCCGTGTACGGTGCTGTCGTCTGCATAGCAATTATTTATTTATTCTTTATGCACGAAGTACATAGGCGGACTTAATGCCGTAGGCATTCTCTGCCAGTCTACCATAGGGTGGTGCAGAGCTAGTACGAGGTAGGCGTATATTAATGTGGGAGGGTATTGGTTCTATGCGGTTAATTTAAATTATCATTTCGACTGATTTTGTATACAAAAAAATAACATAACATAACATCCCCTCCGGCTCCGGTGGGGGAAGGTATCAGAGGGGATTTCCACACGAAAAGAAGGAGTGTTAGGTTATTACAACAATAATAATATGAAGGGTTTAAATACCATGGTGACGTAACTACGGTTCATGTATGCATTGGTGGTTCTAAAAAAATAACCACGAAGGCTCAGCTTAGCCTTCTAATCTAAAACCATCGATGTCGAGGCGTACAGCGTTCTCTCATTTTTATCATAATACCTAATTTATCACTTAGCGTTACATAACATAGCGTTGTGTAGAATCTTGTATTGTGGAATGTTATTAGTATTATTACATACTAGCTTTTGAAGCGTTTATTCCCAGCTTTTATAATAAGATGGTAAGATCCATATTTCTCCAATAATATTGTTTAATACATAAATGTACCTATTACATATTTACAATAAAAAACGCTTTCATACCTAATAAAAAAAAGTATGGCTAAAATGTCTTAGTCTATTGATTGTCGAACATCACTATTGTAGCGGGTCACCCTTTTTTGTATCAGTGACAGTTGCACTTGTCATTTTACTGACTCGAATTAAAAATCATAGTATAGTATAGTCCGAGAGATTTTAGAATTTTTTTGGTAGGTAGGTGTGTGAAGTAATCTAAAATTTTTAAAAAGTAAAGTAAAGCCATCCGACCATTAGCTCGATAGCCCAGACTATATTAAGAACGCTAGAGATGAAAAGAAAATGATTAGAAGTGCAAGCTATTTTCGACTTATTAACATGACATAGTAACTAAATTTTTTTCCTATATTCGTGACCAGCGTCATCTATTAACGCGAAAAGAGACGTAACTAAGAAAATGCCATTTAGGTTGAAAGTCGCTTGCAGTCTCTGCGTGTTCCGATAACGAGCCAAAACAGTGGTGTCGGCTCCAATACCCGATATTGGGCATCGATATTTGACTTCCTCCGATCCCGGATGTCGGATATTGGATATCGGACGTCAGTTTATGTGAAAGTGCTCTAAATTTGACGTTAAATAGTCATGTAGCATTGCAATAATATTAATTTAAAATTCGTCTCAAATACCTACACAGAAATTTGTAACAGCTCTCGGACTGAAACTCCCTCGAAAATCACGCGCGTGATTGCAGATTTCAGTGTGCCATACCTCGCGTTTTCTGCTTGTACGCGCGTATTCTGCGGCAACGCTCGTGCGCGTGATTGCGTTGTCAGTGTGTGGGACCCCGCGTTTTTCTACACAAAATGAGCTCCGTAGAGGCGACGAGCGCGACGCCGCGTCGACGCAACAACGCTCGACGCCGCGTCGCGCGTCGCAGTGTGCCAATCGCCTTAAGCCCATTCTTCTTCTTTTCGTGTCAACGATTCACTTTTAAATTACTACACTATTCGAGAATAAAATTCTGCCATCTTAATCGCACTCTCAGTGGCTTTATATTTGGGCGAAGTCATCAAAATTCAATGTTTAAAAATGGTTGAGAAATCATTCATTGTTTCCAACAGTTCGTAAGAATGTTGGTAGATGGCACCACCGCCCTTAAAGACGGATATAAAGAGAAGGAGCTCAGTTGGAAGAGCATTCCCCCTGTAAGGGAAAGGTCGTGAGATCAAATCTCACTTGAGCGTTTCATTTTTTCCGATGTTTTTCGAAAGACTATTCTATTCTAGGAAACAGTAGGTCAGAGCCTGCCAACATTGGGAGAGGCCTATGTCCAGCAGTGGACGATGATAGACGTTTTGATAACTGTCCGGTTGCATTCCCTCTAGGTGCTCGTGTCCGTTCCCTGCGAGCCCCGCTAGTGCAGCAGGCGTCGTTCGACGGCAGTGACGGCTCGGCGCTGCGGTACAGGCTCGACGTCATGAGGGGAGTGGCGGCACGGCACGACGCCTCGCCGCCGCCGCCGCACCGCGCGCATAGTCTGCCGGTCAGTATGTACACACAGACAGACACAGGGACACACACAGGCACACACACTAACACGCACAAACAGTGACGGCTCGGCGCTGCGGTACAGGCTCGACGTCATGAGGGGAGTGGCGGCACGGCACGACGCCTCGCCGCCGCCGCCGCACCGCGCGCATAGTCTGCCGGTCAGTATGTACACACAGACAGACACAGGGACACACACAGGCACACACACTAACACGCACAAACAGTGACGGCTCGGCGCTGCGGTACAGGCTCGACGTCATGAGGGGAGTGGCGGCACGGCACGACGCCTCGCCGCCGCCGCCGCACCGCGCGCATAGTCTGCCGGTCAGTATGTACACACAGACAGACACAGGGACACACACAGGCACACACACTAACACGCACAAACAGTGACGGCTCGGCGCTGCGGTACAGGCTCGACGTCATGAGGGGAGTGGCGGCACGGCACGACGCCTCGCCGCCGCCGCCGCACCGCGCGCATAGTCTGCCGGTCAGTATGTACACACAGACAGACACAGGGACACACACAGGCACACACACTAACACGCACAAACAGTGACGGCTCGGCGCTGCAGACACAGGGACACACACAGGCACACACACTAACACGCACACAGACACATACATAGATACAGACACACACACAGAGAGAGAGAGAGAGAGAGAGAGAGAGAGAGAGAGAGAGAGAGAGAGAGAGAGAGAGAGAGAGAGAGAGAGAGAGAGAGAGAGAGAGAGAGAGAGAGAGAGAGAGAGAGAGAGAGAGCCACCCAGATAGGCACATACATAAAAACACATACACAGTGTGCTCCGGTTGCCAAAGAAAGGGTTGGTTTCAACGCCGTCTTTTGATATTCGAGTTAGTGATGACTCGCCCGGTGAATCGCGCGCGGTAAGCACGCGCATTTGTTTTCTGCCGAGTGATTATTATTTTGTGTTCTTTACCTGCGCAAGTTATATGCAATGGATGAAAATGCAAATGAGGTGGACGATTCCAGTGACACGGAATTTTTGGCCAATTGTGAACGGATGTGTCAACAAAGTATGGAGACTGAATTGGAGGGTAGTGCGGTAGCTGATAATATTGGTGAAGAAGGGAGAGGTAGTGTGGTGAAAAGAAAGGAGAGAGAAGAGGATGGCAACGAGGATGATGAATTTATTACTGTTAATAGGAGGAGGGCTAAGCGGATCATACGAAGTGTTTCAACAGAAATAGAAAACAGGAGGGTAGATAGAAATAATATGCAGAAAGAACAATCCGAAGAAATTAATCTATAGGAAGTGTGTATTACGTCTATGGACTGTTTACCCAAACAAATGGCTTTGGCAAAACTTTTGAGATCTGAGAGTATAACGGGTATTACCAGAATAAAATATAAAAGTTTTAATAAAGTACTAGTCCAGTTTAAAGAGGAGGATGATGCCAATAAGCTTTTAAACTGTCAAAAGTTTAAAGAAATGGGTTGCAGGTGTCAGAAAGTGAATGAATTATCATTTTCATACGGTATAGTGAAAGGAGTAGACAGTGAGTTAAAGGAAAAAGAATTGCAAAATATAATTGAAAGTCAAACGGAAATTATTTCTATCTTACGGCTTAAGCGATTGAACGCAGAGGGTAAATGGATTGACAGTGAGACCGTAAGACTTTGTTTTAAGGGAAACACTCTCCCATCATATATTTACGCGTATGGCTGCCGGTTTAAAGTGGAATCTTATGTCTTCCCAGTGACACAATGTTCAGGATGCTGGCAGTTTGGACATATAATTAAGTTTTGCCCAACGAAAAAGAAATTGTGCCCTAAATGTGGTGGTCACCATGATAATTGTGACATTAAGGAGTTTACCTGTTTAAATTGCAAAGGTGCACACTTTGTGCTTGATAAAACCTGTCCCATGTATTCCAAAGAAAAACAAATAAGAATTATTATGAGTAAGGAGCATGTGCCATATCGAAAAGCTCTAGAAATGTTTCTTATGAATAACGAAAAGCGGACCAGTTTATCGCCAATTTTACAAAATCCGACCTATACTACCGCTACTAAAAGAGTAGGGACATATAGTACCATAGTGTCGAAGTCAACGGTGCGTCGTGAATCAAACATATTGGATACAAGCCCAATGGAAGGCACGAGCGAGACGCCTGCAGAACTATCATCAGTATTTCAGTCAAAAAAAAATCCGAAAAATCATAATAAGTCTGAAACAACTCAGTCTAGTCAAGATCAGTTAGCGAGAGAGGAATCTAGAAGTCGTCTAACAGGGGAGAAGAAAAAGAGTCTCGAGGAAGAGGAGCAGTTACGTTACAGATTTGAATTCAAAAAGGTTATTTTTAAGATGAAAACTATTTTTATGTCGCAAAATACATTAGAAGGTAAGATTGTATCAATTGTAAAATTAATTTGGGAAGAGGTTAAAAATATGCTGATAATAATGTTTACTACAGGAAATTACGTTGAAACCCTCTTAAACTTCATAAATGGATAATACTGACCGTAATAACATACGTATAAATATATTTCAATGGAATGCACAAAGCATACGTCCCAAATTAAATTCATTTATGACACTATTAAATCAGCAAAGCATTCATGTAGGTATACTTAGTGAGACATGGTTGGATGATGAAAGCTATATCAATATAAATGGCTACAATGTATATAGAAAAGATGGAACTGATGGTTATAGGGGCGTTGCTATTATAGTACACAAATCCATCCAATCCTATTTAAACCCAATTTATGTATCTAATTCAGGGATAGAGGTTGTCTGTGTAAAAGTAGTTAATTGTAAAGATTTAGAAAATATAGTAAGTCTGTACTGCACTTCTTCTGTACAAACTAACCAAGCAGATTGGGATGAAATTTTTACACTTTTTTCTAAGTCTACCATAATAGCGGGGGATTTCAACGGTCACCACACTAACTGGTCAGTCAAAACTAATACGAGAGGTAGACAAATTATGAACTCAGCCCTAGACAACTCGTTCATATATCTTAATGATGGAACGATCACTCGAGTGAAGATGGTTAATGGCAGACTACAAAAGACCTCGCCAGATATTACATTTGTATCACCTGATCTCTCCTTAAAAGTTGACTGGCAGGTATTTAATGAAAACTTGGGTAGTGATCACCTCATTATTAAGATGTCACTTAATATTGCTAATAGTTTCAGTACAATAAAAAAACGTAATTTTAAGACAGGCAATTGGGTAGGATATCGGAAATCATTAGAAAATAATTCACATTTTTGTAACAACAGTAGTAATATTCAGGAAATGTATAACCTTTTCGTAAACAAAATCAATGACGTGGCTGATCAGCATATACCATATATTAGATGTTGTTTTAAACCTACCAATAAATTTAAACCCAAAGATTATTGGACACCGACACTCTCTAGGGCAGTTGCACAAAGAAGGTTAGCCTTATCTTGTTTTCGTCGTAATCCAACTCCGGAGAACTTGCGTAAGCTAGAAGAAATAACAGAAGAATCCCGAAAATTGATAAACAAAGCTAAACTTTTAAGCTGGCAGAATTTCTGCGATTCCATTGACCAGACAGTTTCCGCCCCTGAGATGTGGCGCCGCATGAAATGGATAAAGGGTGTAAGGCAAGTCAAAACTTTCCCCCCTCCAGATCTCCAAGCAAAATTGCTGAAATCGCTTACTCCTGATTATGTATTAAATTCAAGGCCCAAATTTATTTCTAACAATGTAATATTGGAAAAAAAATTCAGTATGCAGGAGCTCGATCACTGTCTTAAAAAGAAGGACTCCGCACCGGGCGAGGACGGAATTTCCTATTCTATGATTTATAACCTACCTGATATAGCTAAACGCTATCTTCTCAAAATATTTAATGAAATATTCAATTCTGGCATTGTCCCTCATCAATGGCGAAACATTCAAATAATTCCTATACCTAAATATAATAATAATAATAATAATACTCGTAATACTGAACTTAAACTTCGGCCTATCTCTTTAATGTCCTGTCTGTGCAAAACTTTTCACCTGATGTTAGTTAAACGACTGGAATGGTATATAGAAAAAGAAAAGATTCTGCCACCCTTTACTGTTGGTTTCAGAAAATCGCACTCGTGTTTGGACGCAATTACTCATTTGGTAACATATATTCAGGATGGATTTTCAAAAAGTCTACCTACTTTAGCATGTTTCTTGGATATTGAAAACGCCTATAACAATGTTGCAGTTGATGTAGCGATGGGTATGCTGGATCAAATAGATGTAGGATCAAAATTTTGCAATTATATCTGGTCATTTTTGAGTAAGAGATTGTTAAAGATAAAGACGGGCAGTAGTCAGGACTCAATAATCTCCAGATGGACTAGCAAAGGTTTTTTTTAAAATTTTTAATTTAATTACACACAGAATTAGCCGATCACCTCTTAATGTAGTTCTGTCGCAATATGCAGACGATTACGTCCTGTATGTTAAAAACAGAGATATTTATAGAAGTGAATTGTATATACAAAGAGCACTTGATACCATAACGCCACGTTTAAGGGAATTAGGGTTAGATATATCCTCTAATAAATCATGTTATTGTGTTTTTAGTAGGGGTCAAAGACGTATACTGCCTACATTGAAGGTGGATGGCTGCAATATACCTTTCTCAGATTGCGTCAAGTACTTGGGAATGTGGTTGGATCAAAGTCTACGTTGGGGCAAACACATTAATAAGACTATTGAAAAGTGTTCAAAACTCTTGAATATTTTAAAAGTGCTTGCAGGTAGTTCTTTTGGAATTCATATGACTCACTTGCGAAGATTATACATCGCACTAATAAGAAGTCGAATAGATTATGGCTGTTTTATATACGATTGCAGTGCAAAAACCCATACAGAAAAGTTAGATAGGTTACAAAATCAAGCCCTGAGAGTAATAGGTGGTTTTATTAAATCTTCACCAATTCACGTCATGGAAAGTGAGTTAAATATAGTTCCGCTATCACTGAGAAGGTTATACTTAGCATATAAATACTGTTTGAAAATATTTTCTTGGTCCAATAATGCAACTGTTACTATACTTTCGGATCTAACTGCTCGCTGTAACCTCAAATATTGGGAAAAGAAAAAGAAGCCTTTACTAACAAAAACTTATAGAGATGTGAGCGAAACTAATGTGCATTCTGTTGATGTTCTTGGCATGTTCAACTTAGACACGTGGGTTACAGATATTGACATAAAAAAATATGTTTTTGACAATCTAGACTGCATTGAGTATTCTAAAAATGACTTAGAACCTAATTTGTTAGTAAATAGTGTCCTTGCAGAATTAAATAATAAGTATCTCGATTGGCATAGTATATTCACCGATGGGTCTAAGGGGGATCATGGTCAGGGAGCTGGTTTTTATGACAAAACCTTGCAATATGAAGTTGGTTTCAAAATTGATTGCGATGTATCTATAATGTCATTGGAACTCATTGCAATACATCAGGCACTATCTTACGGAATCAAAATAAATCAAAATAAAATTGTTGTCTTCTCGGATAGCAAGAGTGCCTTGCAACATGTGGCTCGATGTGCCTCTGGCCGCAGAGGTGCATCGATAGCCTATGCTATACTAGAAATTATACTTACTTTTAACAAAAGTGGTAAGGACGTAAAATTGCAATGGGTTCCGGGACATATTGGCCTAAAAGGTAACGAGGAAGCTGACCGTATTGCTAAACTAGCAGCAACAGATGGCAATTTAATAAACTATTCACCTGATTACTGGGAATTAGAGCCTAAATATAAAAAACTATGCTTTGATGAATGGAATAAGTTATTTGACATTAAATCTATGCATAAGGGCATATGGTATAGGACCATACAGAGTAAGCTCCCTCGTACACCCTGGTTCGATAATTCTAGATTACCTAGAAATTATGTAAAGGTAGCACTAAGGCTTAGATCTGGACATTTTCCATCGGCAAAGTTCGCATACCTAATGAAAAAAACAAATTCACCCAATTGTATCGTTTGCGACACAATTGAAGATATACAACATTTGCTGATGGAGTGTGTTCGGAATAAAGACGAACGCGATTCACTGCTGACCGAACTAAATCTAAATAGACTGGATATAGGTCTCATTCAAACGATCTTAGCAAGGCCTAAATCTGAAGAGGCTATGAAATTATGTCGTTTGGCACTGGTGGTTCAACAGTGAGTTGTTGCATATATTACCTATGTGTTTACCACTCTAATAAATTATTGTTCCTGTATTAAATTAAAAGGTACGATGGGGTTCGCATATCCTTTATGGATAAAAACCCCCAATTAAAATAAAGATTAAAAAAAAAAAAAAAAAAAAAAGAGTTAGTGATGGCCAGTCTCGCTCGCGCAACCACAGTTCATTCAGTAAGATAAGTAAAAATTAATAAAGTTATGATTTATTAACATAATTTAACCACCATAACGTTACAATAGATATATCGACACAGACATGATGACATAGACACACACTACGCATACATACAAACAGTTTATTAGCGCTGCAAGAACAAAAACCGTCTTACAATATGCACCATATACAGAAGTTACTTATATAAAGTACTTCTGCATGAAGCCCTTAACCAGCTGTTTGACGAGATCATCTTAAGGTTTAATGAAGTTTTAAAACAATTATATGTTAACTATTCAAATAGATTCATAAAGGAAAAAGTGAAATGCTCAGATAGAATTTGTACTTGCAACCAGTCCCTTATAAAGTGAATGCTCTGACCACTGAGCTACTGAACCACGTTTTGGGCATTCAAACTCGCCTATACTTTCATCTGGGAGTAATGGTGGGACCGTATTGGTCGACACTCTTAGCAATGAGCTCACGGACCGACACTAAACACAAATTATAATTTCCAGAGTGTATCAAGCTCGTCCAGTAGCGCTCCGCCTCGGCCTACGACAGCCCCTGCGACCGCCCCCCCTCGGCCGGTGGTGGAGGTAGAGGCGGAGGTAGCGGAGGAGGTGCGGCCGGAGCCCGAGGGCCCCACCGTGTCCAGTCGCCTGGAGATCGTCGTGCGACCTCCGGACTCCACCTCGCCTGGCCACTCCGGTAGGTTACAATTCTATAGAACCTTCAATCGCTGCAGCAACCACCTTATCCAGTATTTAAGAATTACAGCATAGGTTTTTTATACACGGAATTTCATGACCTTTCAGATGATCCTGTTCTTTTTGGTTGAATCGTACTGGATACCTAGTTTTAGGCGGCACTTCACAAGCTGCTGCCACTGACAAGGCCAGTTATGAATGCTTGCAGCACTGCACTATCATATAGTCCTAACTCCCCTCTATTTGCATGTACAAACGAGAATTTTTAGCTTTTCATAATTGGTTTTTAGTATCACGACCAGGTTTTCAGCCTTGTTACGATACAGTTACGATAGCTAAATCATCTGGGAGTATTAATTTAGCGAAAGATTTTTTTTTAAATCCCTGAACATTATTCCCATACATTATCAAAAAAAAATTCTTTCGCCAAATTAATAATCCCAGATGATTTTGGTATCGAAACTGTGCCCAAATTCTGTTTATCCGAAACGACTATAAAGTCACCCTGTATAATGACGTGTCGTGACCCGTGGTGTGGTTCACAGTGAAGATCCAGTCGGTAGTGTCGGGTCGTGCGGCGCCGGACGACGCCTCCGTGTACTACGACGCCACCGAGCACCAGCGGGACAAGCGGTACGTACCACCATGCTCTACCCACTGAGCCACCCGACGACCCCTTCACATTACTCCCACCGTCGCTTTACCTATACAGGACAACAAAGAATCAAAGAATCAATCAAAGAATCAATTTCATTTATTCAGTTTAGGCACATAAAGAGCACATATGAACGTCAAAATTTTACAAGTAGGTAATGTCAATCACAGAAAAAATAAATAAAATAAATCATTAGAAAATGATTCTTTCGCTGGTTCGGTAGGTGGTTCTACTGAGAAGAGACCAGCAAGAAACTCAGTGAACTCGATTATCCTTCTTTTTTTTTTTTTTTAATATGGTTTTATTTATAGCAATTTTTTACAGTGCGAGCAAGAGATGAGATTAGGATGACCATGCATCTTTATCATTTAAATATTCGTCTAATTTATAGTAAC
Source organism: Eilema sororculum (assembly GCA_914829495.1). Lineage (NCBI taxonomy): Eukaryota > Metazoa > Arthropoda > Insecta > Lepidoptera > Erebidae > Eilema > Eilema sororculum. The sequence goes on along the minus strand of OU618561.1, from coordinate 12,570,071 downwards.
CTTTTTTTATTAAGCAATTTTTCACTTGAATTTTAAATTTATTAAGTGGCATGTCTATCAGATCCTGAGGCATTTTATTAAACAATTTTATACAATTGCCTACAAACGAATTACCAACCTTATGAAGCCTGAGTTTTGGCACTGCAAGTTTATTTTTGTTTCTGGTATTATAATTGTGTTGGTCAGAGTTTTTTTTGAAGAGATCTAGATTCTTGCGTACATATAAGATATTATCATAAATGTATTGGGAAGCAACTGTTAAAATATTAATTTCCTTAAAAACTTCTCTCAGCGAGTCACGGGATCCGAGGCCATAGATTGCTCGTATCGCGCGTTTCTGTAATATGAAAATAGTCTCAATATCGGCAGCTGAGCCCCACAGCATCAGACCATACGACATAACGCTATGAAAGTAGCTAAAATAAACTAATCGTGCCGTTTCCTCATCAGTTAATGACCTCATTTTTCTAACCGCATAGGCAGCTGAGCTAAGTCTTCCTGCTAAGGCTGTGATATGAGAACCCCATTGCAGTTTATTATCTATAGTTATTCCAAGAAAAACTGTGGTATCAACTATTTGAACAGATTCATCGTTCATTGTAATACTAGTATCAACCTGTTTTACATTAGGCATAGTAAACTTTACACATTTTGTTTTCTTAGCATTGAGCAGCAAGTTGTTACTTGTAAACCAATGCAAAATTTTAGAAAGGGTATTATTATTTACATCGTCAAGTACTTCTGTTTGTCTATCACGTTTAAAAATTAATGATGTGTCATCAGCAAATAATACTATTTCACAAAGATCTTTACTACAAACACGTGCAAGGCTTAAACTGTTAACAGACTGTTCACTTTTTGTTATATTTCGTCCCTCATTTTACCTCTTTCACTCTAAGCGACACATTTAAACATTTAATGAATCATTATTGCCGATTGAATTCACAAATGAATAGATGTTGGATCGATTCACTTTTGGAATCTGGTTTATTTCACGTTCACTCAATTTGAACGAAAAATTAAAGATTGAACACCGAATGAACTAAAAATCATACAGAAGTAACAAATGGCACAAATAGAAAAAAGCACATTGTAAGTTAAAAGATATACAAACCACTGGCACATAGTATGTACCCTTCCGGCCGTATTCGCAACTGTCAAACGTAACTAGTAACGAATCAGGCAAATTTATTTCACGTCGTTACCTGTTGCGAACAAATGGAACCGGTTGCGAAAAGAGAACTTTCTAGATTCGCAATGCGGTCGGAGTGATGTACAGCACCAATAGTAGTGTTACTACCAATAGTAATATTAATAATGTGTTCGGTTTCTCCAGGTCCTCGACCCGGAGTGGCGATAAGAGTCAAAGTCCAGCCTTCGAAAGAACAAGATTAGATGCAATACCCGACAGGTAAGCTCCTGGTGAAACCCTCATTTTCTTCACCGGAACGCCAATCCTGGGAGCGTACATACATACAGCTACAGGTGTTACCGCCTATCTCACTTCTCCATTTCCAGGGCTCGATGGAGACAGCATGATTCCAAAACCCGAAAAGCACTATCGTAAAAGCGTAGAACCCGAAAGGCAATATCGTAAAAGCGTAGAACCCGAAAGGCACTATCGTAAAAGCGTAGAACCCGAAAGGCAATACTGTAAAAGCGTAGAACCCGAAAGGCACTATCGTAAAAGCGTAGAACCCGGAAGGCAATATCGTAAAAGCGTAGAACCCAAAAGGCACTATCGTAAAAGCGTAGAACCCGAAAGGCACTAACGTAAAACCGTAGAACCCGAAAGGCGCCCCTCATCGTTCTCTAATGAGAATGATTTTTGATATTTTAATTTCATTTTGGCAGATTGAGACAGATATTAGTGAGAAATTGATATTAGTTCGAGACTGTATTTTGAATAGATTTTGATCTCCAAAGTGTGTTTGTTCTCAGAGCCACGCGGACAGCGAAGAAGGAGCTAGTGAGCGCCGCCGGGGACGGCTCGCAGAGCTTAAGAGACGTAAGTGATATATTATCTGTATCTTTTGAATTATTTGAATTCTTGCGTTAGTTAATGTGTCGGCAGCACGAGGGTGTCGCCACTCATCAGGTGGGCCGTGTGCTTATGTGCCACCTAAGTGGTATAAAAGAAAATGATAAAAAACTGCAGTGACGTCTCACAAAAATGTAGCATTCATTTTGTTCTGAATAACTTTTTTAGTACCTATTCGACTTAGCTTGGCACATAATAAAAAAAAACACATTTAAAATAATAAATTTTCAAGAGCCACCACGTCGTATGAATCCCAAGCGTGGGGACTAAAATATTTAACAATAAAGTCATAGTTTAGAGTATATATCTTGACTGCAAGTTGACCTTGGTTAGATTTGTTAATTCGATTGTTTAATCTATGATTGATTTTGAGTTCCTATGCCGCCGTATCACCCCTGGCTATCCTCAAAAGCCGTACAAGAAAGTGTACAGTGGGTATAGAGTACACGTTGTGACGTCACTGGGGTCAAGATATATGCGGGCAACCATATCTTCGAATATAACTTTTCTATCCTTTTATTATTAACACACCTATGGACGCTATTGTACTGAAGAAAATATTGAACCGTTCAAAGAATTTGTGTTATACATCGGGTGTACAGCTTGTGGCTAAATAGTGACTGGGTTAACACATTGCAAGGTTAAGTGACACTAGTGAAGTCAGTCTTAGGATAGGTGACCATTCTCAAGACAATAAGACCTCTCCATGCCTCGAAGAGCACGTTAAGTTGTCAGTTCTGGTTGTCACACGAACATCTATGGCAGTCGTTACGGGTAGTTGAACTTGTTCATGTCTAGTGTGGTATTACATATTTTTTCGGACAGCATCTCTCAAAATTTTCTATGACTGCACAACGCGTCTGACGATGTTTTCTATGACTGCACTACGCCCCTAACATTGTTTTCTATAACTGCACAACGTGCCTAACGATGTTTTCTATGACTGCACAACGCCCCTAACGGTGTTTTCTATGACTGAACAACGTGCCTGACGATGTTTTCTATGACTGCACAACGCGCCTAACGATGTTTTCTATGACTGCACAACGTGCCTAACGATGTTTTCTATGACTGCACAACGCCCCTAACGATGTTTTCTATGACTGCACAACGCGCCTAACGATGTTTTCTATGACTGCACAACGTGCCTAACGATGTTTTCTATGACTGCACAACGCGCCTAACGATGTTTTCTATGACTGCACAACGTGCCTAACGATGTTTTCTATGACTGCACAACGCCCCTAACGGTGTTTTCTATGACTGAACAACGTGCCTGACGATGTTTTCTATGACTGCACAACGTGCCTAATCATGTTTTTTATGGCTGCACAACGTGCCTAACGATGTTTTCTGTGGCTGTGCAACGTGCCTAACGATGTTTTCTATGACTGCACAACGCCCCTAACGGTGTTTTCTATGACTGAACAACGTGCCTGACGATGTTTTCTATGACTGCACAACGCGCCTAACGATGTTTTCTATGACTGCACAACGTGCCTAACAATGTTTTCTATGACTGCACAACGCCCCTAACGGTGTTTTCTATGACTGAACAACGTGCCTGACGATGTTTTCTATGACTGAACAACGTGCCTGACGATGTTTTCTATGACTGCACAACGCGCCTAACGATGTTTTCTATGACTGCACAACGTGCCTAACGATGTTTTCTATGACTGCACAACGCCCCTAACGGTGTTTTCTATGACTGAACAACGTGCCTGACGATGTTTTCTATGACTGCACAACGCGCCTAACGATGTTTTCTATGGCTGCACAACGTGCCTAACGATGTTTTCTGTGGCTGTGCAACGCCCCTAACGGTGTTTTCTATGACTGAACAACGTGCCTGACGATGTTTTCTATGACTGCACAACGCGCCTAACGATGTTTTCTATGACTGCACAACGCGCCTAACGATGTTTTCTATGACTGCACAACGCGCCTAACGATGTTTTCTATGACTGCACAACGCCCCTAACGGTGTTTTCTATGACTGAACAACATGCCTGACGATGTTTTCTATGACTGCACAACGCGCCTAACGATGTTTTCTATGACTGCACAACGTGCCTAACGATGTTTTCTATGACTGCACAACGCCCCTAACGGTGTTTTCTATGACTGAACAACGTGCCTGACGATGTTTTCTATGACTGCACAACGCGCCTAACGATGTTTTCTATGACTGCACAACGTGCCTAACGATGTTTTCTGTGGCTGTGCACGTGCCTAACGATGTTTTCTGTGGCTGTACAACGCGCCTAACGAAGATCAAAAAGGGGTTCGCCATAAAGCCCCCCGAATTTGTACTACTCTCGAAGCTGTTTCATCTCGAAGTCTAGACTTAATCATTGAGACACAGACAGTAGCGTCCCCAGGTCCAGTAACTTGTCCCACTAGCGCTAACTCGTGTGCACTAACAGCGCTCGTCGGGCAGCGCCAGCACGTCGCGCATCCCGGTGGCGTGCGGCGCCGAGCAGCGCCTCGCCAAGTGCGCCTCCTGGAGCGGCGACGGGCCGCTCTCGCCCGCGCCCGACGTGGCCGACCTCACGCCCGGTACGTGCCCGCTCCCACACTCACACACCCACTCACTCACTCACTCACTCACCCGCGCCTCGCCAAGTGCGCCTCCTGGAGCGGCGACGGGCCGCTCTCGCCCGCGCCCGACGTGGCCGACCTCACGCCCGGTACGTGCCCGCTCCCACACTCACACACCCACTCACTCACTCACTCACTCACCCGCGCCTCGCCAAGTGCGCCTCCTGGAGCGGCGACGGGCCGCTCTCGCCCGCGCCCGACGTGGCCGACCTCACGCCCGGTACGTGCCCGCTCCCACACTCACACACCCACTCACTCACTCACTCACTCACCCGCGCCTCGCCAAGTGCGCCTCCTGGAGCGGCGACGGGCCGCTCTCGCCCGCGCCCGACGTGGCCGACCTCACGCCCGGTACGTGCCCGCTCCCACACTCACACACCCACTCACTCACTCACTCACTCACCCGCGCCTCGCCAAGTGCGCCTCCTGGAGCGGCGACGGGCCGCTCTCGCCCGCGCCCGACGTGGCCGACCTCACGCCCGGTACGTGCCCGCTCCCACACTCACACACCCACTCACTCACTCACTCACTCACCCGCGCCTCGCCAAGTGCGCCTCCTGGAGCGGCGACGGGCCGCTCTCGCCCGCGCCCGACGTGGCCGACCTCACGCCCGGTACGTGCCCGCTCCCACACTCACACACCCACTCACTCACTCACTCACTCACCCGCGCCTCGCCAAGTGCGCCTCCTGGAGCGGCGACGGGCCGCTCTCGCCCGCGCCCGACGTGGCCGACCTCACGCCCGGTACGTGCCCGCTCCCACACTCACACACCCACTCACTCACTCACTCACTCACCCGCGCCTCGCCAAGTGCGCCTCCTGGAGCGGCGACGGGCCGCTCTCGCCCGCGCCCGACGTGGCCGACCTCACGCCCGGTACGTGCCCGCTCCCACACTCACACACCCACTCACTCACTCACTCACTCACCCGCGCCTCGCCAAGTGCGCCTCCTGGAGCGGCGACGGGCCGCTCTCGCCCGCGCCCGACGTGGCCGACCTCACGCCCGGTACGTGCCCGCTCCCACACTCACACACCCACTCACTCACTCACTCACTCACCCGCGCCTCGCCAAGTGCGCCTCCTGGAGCGGCGACGGGCCGCTCTCGCCCGCGCCCGACGTGGCCGACCTCACGCCCGGTACGTGCCCGCTCCCACACTCACACACCCACTCACTCACTCACTCACTCACCCGCGCCTCGCCAAGTGCGCCTCCTGGAGCGGCGACGGGCCGCTCTCGCCCGCGCCCGACGTGGCCGACCTCACGCCCGGTACGTGCCCGCTCCCACACTCACACACCCACTCACTCACTCACTCACTCACCCGCGCCTCGCCAAGTGCGCCTCCTGGAGCGGCGACGGGCCGCTCTCGCCCGCGCCCGACGTGGCCGACCTCACGCCCGGTACGTGCCCGCTCCCACACTCACACACCCACTCACTCACTCACTCACTCACCCGCGCCTCGCCAAGTGCGCCTCCTGGAGCGGCGACGGGCCGCTCTCGCCCGCGCCCGACGTGGCCGACCTCACGCCCGGTACGTGCCCGCTCCCACACTCACACACCCACTCACTCACTCACTCACTCACCCGCGCCTCGCCAAGTGCGCCTCCTGGAGCGGCGACGGGCCGCTCTCGCCCGCGCCCGACGTGGCCGACCTCACGCCCGGTACGTGCCCGCTCCCACACTCACACACCCACTCACTCACTCACTCACTCACCCGCGCCTCGCCAAGTGCGCCTCCTGGAGCGGCGACGGGCCGCTCTCGCCCGCGCCCGACGTGGCCGACCTCACGCCCGGTACGTGCCCGCTCCCACACTCACACACCCACTCACTCACTCACTCACTCACCCGCGCCTCGCCAAGTGCGCCTCCTGGAGCGGCGACGGGCCGCTCTCGCCCGCGCCCGACGTGGCCGACCTCACGCCCGGTACGTGCCCGCTCCCACACTCACACACCCACTCACTCACTCACTCACTCACCCGCGCCTCGCCAAGTGCGCCTCCTGGAGCGGCGACGGGCCGCTCTCGCCCGCGCCCGACGTGGCCGACCTCACGCCCGGTACGTGCCCGCTCCCACACTCACACACCCACTCACTCACTCACTCACTCACCCGCGCCTCGCCAAGTGCGCCTCCTGGAGCGGCGACGGGCCGCTCTCGCCCGCGCCCGACGTGGCCGACCTCACGCCCGGTACGTGCCCGCTCCCACACTCACACACCCACTCACTCACTCACTCACTCACCCGCGCCTCGCCAAGTGCGCCTCCTGGAGCGGCGACGGGCCGCTCTCGCCCGCGCCCGACGTGGCCGACCTCACGCCCGGTACGTGCCCGCTCCCACACTCACACACCCACTCACTCACTCACTCACTCACCCGCGCCTCGCCAAGTGCGCCTCCTGGAGCGGCGACGGGCCGCTCTCGCCCGCGCCCGACGTGGCCGACCTCACGCCCGGTACGTGCCCGCTCCCACACTCACACACCCACTCACTCACTCACTCACTCACCCGCGCCTCGCCAAGTGCGCCTCCTGGAGCGGCGACGGGCCGCTCTCGCCCGCGCCCGACGTGGCCGACCTCACGCCCGGTACGTGCCCGCTCCCACACTCACACACCCACTCACTCACTCACTCACTCACCCGCGCCTCGCCAAGTGCGCCTCCTGGAGCGGCGACGGGCCGCTCTCGCCCGCGCCCGACGTGGCCGACCTCACGCCCGGTACGTGCCCGCTCCCACACTCACACACCCACTCACTCACTCACTCACTCACCCGCGCCTCGCCAAGTGCGCCTCCTGGAGCGGCGACGGGCCGCTCTCGCCCGCGCCCGACGTGGCCGACCTCACGCCCGGTACGTGCCCGCTCCCACACTCACACACCCACTCACTCACTCATTATCTTCCCACTCAATCATCCACTTACCCACTCACTGACCTACTGTAGCTGCTCACCCACTCACGCACTCATTCATTCCCCCACTCACACACTAATACTAGAATTGCTGATACAAACTATTACAGCTCTCTCCTCCTCCTCTTTGGATGAACAAGGACTGAACGATATTAGAGCTATGATGACATCCTAACTAAACGGAGTATAGTTGTCTTCACAAAATGGATTAGAATACGTTTGTAAATGTTTAGTATAAATTGAAATGTGAATGTGAAATTGTATGTACGCAGCTCTGCGGAGACGTCGACAGAACGCTAACGATAAGTATGCAGTGGACCCTACTCGGGAACTGAACCTGCGGTTCGCGCGGCCCCGGCACCGCCAGCCGCCGCACCATCACGCCAGGTGACTATCCACACACACGACAGAACACGCACTCCCATTTTTATATACACATTGGTACATTGAGCTTCGGGGTATCAGTTTGAGATATCTGTCACCCTAGCAGAAGCAAGCTGAGAACTACTGATGCCCTCTCCTCCTTTCCGAGGCAAAATAGGGGTGGGGGCATCACTGTTCCCTTGATTATTTTTGCCTTTTCGGGACTTATCTTTATGGGACGGATCCCATACTCAATGGGATCATCTTGAAACCGAATCTGTTCCTGGGTCAGCCTGGATCATAAATATCTTGACGACGAAGTCTCAAAATGATCTTGAAACTCTCGTATTACGAGCAAATCAAACTGTTTTATTGATTTAAATGGTATTATTGTCCGAACTAAAGCTGTATGAAATATCAGAACAATTTTGAGTACTTTGTATGTCAACATCTTTCTGATGCTGACTTTACAAGGGATATGTTATGTATAACCCTGTCCAATTAAGCTAAATTGCTTATATCAAGATTGTGTTCACAATTATAGTGTAATGACCAGAATTCAAACGACCATGCTATAGTAAAGCCAACGGAGCGAGAGAAAAAAGGTAAACAAAGTTTTTGCGGTTCCAAACATTTTTATGTGAAATTTATTACGTATCACTTCAATTCGCGCATTCCAGACAGGAATGAAATTGCTCATAAGATGGCGGATCTGACAGTTTAGAACCGCTGTGCTGACAGCTTTCCTGTACTACGAAACATGCAATGACAGCTGACGCTCGGCCATTGTCGCGTACGTGTGACATGTGCGACAAGGACCGAGACAATAATCACTAGTTATCGCAACGTAACTCAGTAATGGTCGCATTGTTTACCTTTTTTCTCTCGTCTCGTTGGCTGTACAATACTTAACAACACCATTCTCATACGCATATCTGTCGCAGTGTGTGCGGAACCCGCGGAGTGCCGGCGCTGCTGATGTCATCCCCCCCAGCGTCGGGGGGCTCGTCCTCCTCCGGCTCGCCCCCCCCGGGCGCGGGGGGCTCTCCCCCGGTGGCCCCGCCCTCCCCCGCCCCTGCACACAACGCGGCCCGTGCGAGACGCTTCCGACCGCTGTCCATTGCGCCCTAACCTCCCCCCACATCCCCCCTCTCCCCCCTCTCACCGAATCTTCCGAGTGCTAAAGTAGAAAGTATCGCAGGGTCGACTTTCGATCGGTGAGACTTGAAAATTGTTATGACGCAACACCTGACAGATGTGAGCTATTTGATACCTTATTTTGTTAACTATAAGGATGTTTATAGCGTAATAATATTGATTATTGATAAATACATGGATGTGGAAATTCGACTGGATGTGTCTGTAGCGTGGTTTACGAAAAAATTTAGCGTGGTTATTTTGAAATAACATTACTATTATATAATAGCAAATTATAAATGTTTTTTCGCGATGGACGCAAACACTACTGAACAGCGTTTGATGCGTTTTTGATCAGACGTAAAATGTTACGTCTGTTTGATTGTTAACATGGCACATGTTTACGATGGTGACCCTCTTTCCGAGACTTTGCCTTTAGCTTAACATCAGGCGAGGTGAAGTCAAATTGCGTGTCCTTTATTACAAAAAAAACATAGATATAGGTTGCTGTGGGTCGCGGTCACGGGATCAGTATTTCTGTGAACCTGGTACATTGGCATGAAGTACTAGGCTCACAGACATTTGAGGAACTTTATCTGGCTCGCGGGAACAGGACCAGTGTGTCATATATCTTTCTATTTCGAACTTAAAACGGACGAAGTCGCGGGCAAAAGCTAGTTTCTGTATATAATATTAAATTGATTTAAATATACAGTCCCAGTTCCTTTAAGCGGGACAAAAAGCATCTGATGAGGCCGTCAAGCTGAGTGCCACCATTGTTACATTGTTGGTGTCTGTAATAGTGACCCTCTTTCTTAAGATTTTGCTTTCAACTTACCAGCTGACATAAGTAATACGTGCTATGCATGCCGTTGTCCCCCCTCCTGAGGAGGGCCAGACCGTAAGGGATGGCCCTGGGTCAGCCGGGGTGCGAGGGATATGTCGATGACAACCTCACCTCCGGCCTAGCACCACGACCCACAGTCGGCGTGCGGTTTTAGTCGGTTCGAGTCCGACATAACCTTCCTTTCCGGCTCCGGAAAGGGGGGTATCCGAGGGGATTTCCGCACGGAAAAAAAAAAGCCATTCAATATCATCATCATCATCAGCCCGCGGCAGTCCACTGCTGGACATAGGCCTCTCCCATGACACGCCACTTAGCCCGGTCTTCGGCTGTCCTCCTCCAATATACTTCGTACTAAAATTTAAATCACAAACATACAAAATGACTCATCCAGTCGACATTCTACATCTGTGTTATAAAAAATATCATGTTTTGCACCTTAACTCGAACCTATAAGGTCCATAATTAAATGATAATGTTATAGATCTCTTCTTAGATAGGTACTTGCCTTTTAAGCTACTAAGCGGCTTCTAGGTGCCTCTGAACTGTGGAACTGAGCATAGGGTATACCCACTGACAATATTTAAAAAAAACAAAGATCCGTGAAAAAAAGTATTTTTTTTGTGTGAGTATTGTGTATGTATATTCTAATGTACACTTCTAATAAGTGTACTTTAGAATGTACATAAGAAGATTGATGGATTAACCTCCAAAACTTCGGTAAACGCGAAACAAAGACGTTGCATTTAGCCATATAGGTACCATGAAGTCACTTCGGATTTCTTCTGGTAGAAGAAGCAAGAGGAGTTGTTAGGAGCGTAGCGAATGGGAAGTGCTTGCCTACCCTATTACGAGTATTATAGATATGTGCAGTTTGGAAAAGCGTGGATAAATGTTTGAAAAAGATTTTTTTTTAATATATACTCATCTTACATAATTACTTGAAGAATAGAAGCAGCATTTTGACAGCTATATTTTTGTACAAAATTTAAAAAGAAAAATTTCTGGAAAATACTCATCTCTCGTCCAAAACGCTCAACGATATATTTAAAAAGTCCAAATGGACTTTATCGAGTTACAATATTTCTCCGCAGATGCACAAGGCGGCTTGTATAATGAGTGAATGTCGTTAGGAAACCTCGATCTTCTTAAGCATCTCTGAAAAAATATATTCAAAAATATTTCTGTCGGAAAATATTTATTTCTTAACAATTCAGTCAAAGAATTTTTATAGCATTTTTAATGCTAACTTTAATGTTCGAAAAACACCGGAAAAAATGAAACGCTCAAGTGGGACTGAGCTCATCAGTTGGAAGAGCATTCCCCCTGTAAGGGATAGGTCGTGAGTTCAAGTCTCACTTGAGCGTTTCATTCTTAACATTTGATAAAATAATTTGCGTATGTAAGCGATTATGTTATTTGTGTGTACGTTATGGAATCCGCTACTCCGCTATATTTTTTATACAGCTTACGTGGCAGAGAAGCACAGTGTTTCTATGTCTTTATGTGTTTCCTCTAATCAAAATTATATCTGTGAAATGCTCTCGAATCTAGCGTAGTACCGAAAATACCTATGTTAGTGTCCAGTGTGCTTGCCCGTGCTCAGTTCGGTAGCTCGTAGCCAGCTTGTAAAGAGGCTGCGTCAAATGCTGAGGCGATTTTGATGCAATCGTATAGGTTTATACAGGGAGAGAATGTGTTGAACATATTGTTTCTTTTGAAATGTAATTTTATTGGTGGTAGAAGCGTTGTTGTCACGTCATGCTCAACTAATCATGATTGAGTATTTATTTATTTATTTTTCAATCATGGAACCACATATTTACATAAAAAAATGCCAAAAAGAAAACCCACACGAAAAAAAATTGCTTAAATTTTCAACTTCCCACAAAATAATTTGCCAAAAAAAAAATCATGTCAATTTATTTTGGCAGTTTCCCACATTTTTCTTTCATTTATTCAGAAGATGTTCCTAAAAATCCAATGTACCTAAATAATAGTCCCCGAAACCTGCCCACCAAATATAAACCAAAAAAAAATATCCATCAAAACTTTTTTAGACAAAAAATTGTCTGTAATTTTTTCAAATGCGTCTATCGCCAATAATGTTGTAAAGTTTATAATATCCTAGACTTAATACTGTCAAAGACTACAGAGCTCACTAAATTATTGATAATTTTAAATTATTTCTCGATTTATTTGCGTTAAAACTGAAAGTAATATTATTTTGTAAATATTGACGACATTTTTTATTTAAAATAATAATTATAATGGTGCGTTTTTTGTTGCCTTTGGCTGCGGTGTGCTAAAACTACTGGATTTATACCTTGTGACACATATCTTGGGTATGACTTAGCAGTCACGAGATTAACAAGCACTCACGAGCCCATTTTAGGTATAAGATATATTCCCCGAGGTATACAAACTAAAACGGTGCTATTGCAGCGAATATGTTCAACATAAGTTGCAACACGTTCCGCTACTAAAGATTATATCTGCCGGTTCACTTGAGTGATTCACTCAGGCGAATGCTTCATTTTTCTTTCATTTTATATTCACTTGGCTATGGCTTAGACGGAATGAAGTAGAAAAGAATACGCCTGACATCTATCGGCTACAGGAATCGAAACAGGGAAAACCGAATGAAAGTTCAGTTATTTATCAGAGGTTTCATTTCTCATTCATTCGGGTTGAAAGTGAATAATACCAAAAGCTATCCAATACAGTTCTAAAAAAACAATGTTTTATGATAATAAATCTGTTTGGCACACCGCAGCTAGGGAACCATATTGATTTGATATTTTTAAATCATGACTAAAGTCTTGTATCTAAGTGTTTATCGTTTGGTGCTTGAAAACTTTCACTGTTCTTGAAATACTGTTGATAATATTGTTGTAGTGATACTTTAGACTTCTGTACACGAAGGGGAACTGGCTTCAACCTAAGCGTGGATAATAATACTATAGCGACTAGAGTTTAAAACCAATTAAATCGACCACCTATTTATATTGCTGCTAATTCTGTTGTTACATCTTCAAACTTAAAATTCTCTAAAATGTTCTAATTGCATCTGTTTCTTTCATTATCAGATAGAAAAGGACAGATGATTTATTTTAGTGAACACGTCAAATTAAGTCGGCGCCTTGACGGTACCCTTCAATTTTAGTCGACATCTACGAACATGCGACTTAACTTACTACGCACCAACAAGGCGCTGTCCTAATTTGACAGGTCTTAACTTAAATAAAATCATCTGTCCTTTTTTATCTGATCATGAAAGAAAGAGATGCAATTAGATTTTTTTAGAGAAATTTAAGTTTAGAGATGTAACAACAGAATTGGGAGCATTGTATCACTTTGACAAGTATTACAAACAGGATCTAATTCTGCTAAATTGTCAACCACTGACACCACTGATACTGCAAAAAATGCCTTTAAATTTTAGACTCTATAAATAGACTTAAAGTCCATAATTAAATGGAAAAAGGTATATAATTTTTTTCATTTACTCTACAAGATACCATTTCATTTTAGATTTTAACAGTCTGAATTAATTTGAAAGAATTTTAACAGCATTAAGTATGCTAACTATACAAATCGAATACATAGGGAAAAAGAATCTTCTCGGACGGGACTTGAACCCGCAGTCTTTCCCTTACAGGGGGAATGCCTGACCAATTCGGCTACCGAGACCCGCCCGATATGATTCAACGTCTTTAAGGCGACGGTGGCGTCATCTACCGATTTTCTTACGAACTGTCTGTCTTACAAATCTGAATTCAAATGGCATTTTTTGCAGTGTCAGTGTTTGACAATAAAACTAGCATAATCAGGGTCCTGGTAGCAATCAAAACAGTGTCTTATCATATAAGTAAGCTCTCTAAGTCAGCGTATATTGTGTGCTTTGAACGAATATTAATTATATTATAAGCTTATGCTTTAGAATTGTACTTCGTTACAGCGGCCGTGGTCACAGGCTGACTGGCTCAGTGGTGCATTTCTGGTTAATTTATCCATGAGCTGCTGTCTCTTAATGACAATGGGATTCTTTTTATTCCGGGCATAGATTATTGTGGGAACTTATGTGCAATAACCCAACGTAATGTTGCTCCAGTAAGGTACACAACTTTAGCATATTGGCGACATAGATGCGAGATTTTTTTTTTAGTATGTCGTTCAAAGCACACAAACAATTTAAAGTTAAATCGTGCATGTACAAATTGTTTATTTGTAAAAATGGGTACAAGCTAGTTCAAAATTTGTTGATAAATTCGTATGTATGCTGAAGAACAAAATATTTTAATACTTACATCACTACACCGTTCTGGCAGATATTTGACTGTACACCGTATAGACACAGTGTTGCCAACAAAATGCGTTGGATGAAACGGCTCGAAATACACTAAAAATCTCTAAAATTTATTATACACCCAGATTGCATAGTCTTTTCGTAGAATTATTATAGTGTGTAGCCGATTCCGGTCAACGCAGATAGATTTTGGCCGGACATTACATGGCCGTGACGCAAACGAATACTCAATTAGTCGGCCGGCCGAAAATGCAAGCAATTTTTGACCTTATTGACATCACGTAAAACAGAGTATTTTTTCGTATATTCGTGATCTGCGGCATCTATTTATGCGAAAAAATATGTAATCAAGAAAATGTGGTGAAGGTCGAAAATCGTTTTTCTGTTCTGAGTAGTCCTTGTAGTCGGTTCGAGTCCCACGTAACATGCCCACCTAACGATTTAGCTATCGAAACTGTCTAAAATCTTTATCTTACGAAACGTCTATACAAACTGGGTGTATAATACCAATTTAGAGATTTTTAGAGTATTTTAGTTAATAGTGATAACACAGAGTTGGCATCAATGTGTGTATGTTATAGGATGTACCTATATTATTATGTCAGACTTGTACCAAAATAGGAGCAATTTATTGTGTCTATACAGTTTGTATATAGTCTAAACAGTAGACATTGTCTACAAACTTTATTAGTAGACATTTCTCGCTAATAGACATATTGTCTATACTCTGTGACAGAACGGTGCAGAGATACTGTCATTTTTAAAATGTTTAATATAATCTTTAAGGTATAATAGTTTTGCTTTTGTACGAAACGAGGGAGGATATTCTGAGCGACGTTAGATATCGATATATTGAAGTTTTATTCAAAATTATGGCCAGCAAAATTCACTAGCGTGATAGTAATATTTGTTCAGTACAAGTATATCTATCGACATATCTTATACATTCAAATATTATCGATATAAATCAGGACCCCTATTCTGCTAATTGTCTAAAACTTACGGCATTTTTTGCAGTGTCATATATATGATGAGTGAGATGAGATTGCCACACCCCTGACACTGGAAAAATGCCGTAAAATTGTAGACTTTTTTTCAATAGAATTGAAGTCCAAAATTGAATGAAAAGTCTAGTACATTTTTTAATTCACTCTACAAGATGCTATTTAATTTTAGACTTTTCACAGCATTACAGTAAAGTTTAAAATTAAATGAATTTTTTGCAGTATCAGTGGTATTACAGTGGTTGACAATTAACAGAATCAGGGGTACTAAACAGTCGCATAACACTATGAACGAAGGTCTTACTCGAGTTGAAAATGTTACTCAGTTATCATTAAATTGGACAGTGTTACTAATATATGTGAAATAAAAAATGTAAAGATATTTTTGAACAAAAAAAAATAACATGGGTAGAGTTAAAAGTTGTAATGGACTGCGGTACAGTGAGTAATGTACAATATTGTGCTAACTTAAACTATTTGATAAATCAAAAAAATAAATCGCGTTTTTTCTTCGAAAAAAAAATCTCGCGTTGAACGATTTGTCGATGAACTGGTTTAGTTATAATATTATACCGCACACAAGCCTCTTAATAAAAAAAACATACGAGAGTTGCCATTTCTAAAATATCTAAAATTCGTAAGGTAAAAAGGGGGTATTTGGTAGAAATTCTGTACTTATTTTCGTTCTTGTAATATTATAACTATACCACTCATATGTATAAGTGTGGTTTTGAATACAAATTGTTTTATTTAAATAGATATTTAAAATACCAGAGCCTCGTTCTCGCTTGAATCGCGCGACAAATACTTCATAGCTAGCATTAGCCTGCCTTTTCACCAGAGATGTGCTTTGCAGCTATGCTACGAAGATGTAAACTGTGCTATGCTATATACGTTTCCACTGTGCTATGCTATGTAGCATAGCGAGTAAGAGGTGCTCGAGCTAAGCGATTCGATCACATGAATAAATTAACCAGACATAATGAAAACAGCCTCCATGTGCAATCAAATCTAGGCCATTAGGCAAGTTTCTGTTCTAACAAGGTTTGGGGGTGTTTGCAAAATTTATCGTTTTCAAAGTTTGCTGTGTAAGACTTAAAAATGACTTAATTATATTTAAAAATCAAAAATATGTACATATTACAGGAATATATATTTCAAATTAAGACAAATCTATATATTTATACTAAACTATTGGTAGTTTTTGTATGCCAAGTATTCAAAACCACATTTAATCCATACAAAATAATGTATGAACATATATAAATATATATTATAAGTAGTCGCCATCAAATTCTAGTCTTGCTGCTTAGATGTAATGTATGTAATGATTATTAATTATTAAAATATATCTAGCGTTAAGTATTACGATATTATTAATATAAACGAGAGAAAAAAAATTAAGCTGTTTTATCTATCGGCCATTTTGTTTTGACACTAAACAAGATGGCGTCGACTTGATATAAATAAATTATATTGTTCGCTTTTTGGTACTTCGTGTATGGGTTTCTTGCGAATGAAAGTGCCATTCGATATTATAAAAGGTATACGAGTGAGCTGTCTTTGAAATCATGACATTTTTTAATTAAAATATTAAGATGTCTACACTTGGTAAGTCAGATGTCGTGATTTCAGAGGCAGGTGACGTCACGGTATATCACGGTGGGTGTTTTGGTAC
The DNA here is from genome assembly GCA_914829495.1 of Eilema sororculum. Classification (NCBI taxonomy): domain Eukaryota; kingdom Metazoa; phylum Arthropoda; class Insecta; order Lepidoptera; family Erebidae; genus Eilema; species Eilema sororculum. Next base: position 12,553,192 of record OU618561.1, on the reverse strand, counting down.
TATCTAGTCCATGACCGGCTTCCGTCTGCTAGTATAATCATGTATGGTCAGATTGCAGTTATTTTTGTCGACATTACTGTACAAAGTTGGGCACGGCTGCACGCTCATATGTTATTTCGCCATTTATTTTGTAACAGAATGCACAATAAACTCTAATAAAAAATAATTGTCCTTGATTTGGTGTTTTTTTTACCCGACTGCTGAGGAAGAGTTTTACCTAAAATTACTGTGTTATTTATTAAGCGAGGTCTACAAAAAGTCGCTGTGTAATCTACTGGTGAGTGAAAGGGGATTTTCAGTTACGCCGTGTACCCTCTGATGGATGAATTGTGAATGTCAGATACCCTCGTACACCTTACGATGGGGGAAGTGGGGGAAGAAGAAGTAAATGAAGTGGAAATTTCAGTTACTCCGGTACACTGGAAGACTAAAGAGCATTTCAGCACCCCCTACTTGAACTGGTCTATGTGTGGAATACTATCTAGATTTCTGTCTCACCTCTCTGAGAAAATACGTCGTGAGGGTAATTAATTATAATAAAAAAGCCAATAAATCTATATTAATAATTTACTTTGTCTTTTATACAAATATTATATAAAATAATATAAATGCTATCGGTATCACTTACTCTTAACACTAAATCGGTTACAATTTACAATAGGTAATATCGACAAAAGCTATTATAACATGTCACGACCAAAAGTAGCCGAAGTTGCACATTATAACATTAGCCATTTATAGTAAAAATTCCTTTAAAATAGGTCCAGTCGTTTCAGATATTACCAGTTGCAAATAGATAGAAAATCAGACAAAAAAGTTAAAAATTGCAGTTTTTGTTAAAGTTATGGTTTAAATATACCACAATATTACAAAGAGACATCCAATTTTTTTTGTATAGATATAGATTGTACTTTACTATAAGGGTAACAATGACTTCTGCAGTGTATGTAACTGCTACACAATGATTATATTAAATATAAAATAGGTATGTGTCGCGATGCCGGGAGGTAATTGTATTGTAACACCACTGCCACTGCAAAACATGCCATTTATTTTAAGACTAAGTCAAAATTAAATGGCATCTTGTAGAGTGAATAAAAATGTTTAATGAACTTTTTCATTTCATGTGGACTTTAAGCCAATATAAAGGCTTTTTTTAATAAATGTCTGTTGTATCGAGAGAGAATCGGGGTACAGTTTAGTCGTATAGATAGAAGTGATTGTATACTAATGAACAATGATGCTAATTCTGTATTCTCAAAACTACAAAAAAATACACTAAAAATCACTTAAATTTATTATACACCCAGATTGTATAGTCGTTTCGTAGAAAAAGATTATTATAGTGTGTGGCCGATGCCCGACAGATTTTGGCCGGACAGCTTATGGCCATGAGGCAAATGAACACAATTAGCAGGCAGCCGGCCGGCCACTAATGCAAGCAATTTTCGACCTTGCTGACATCCCATAGAACTGAGTATTTTTTCGTATATTCGTGATCAGCTGCATATGCGAAATGACATGTAATTAAGGTCAATGTCACTACACAATACAGTATTTTTTGTATATTAAAATGTACAAAATTCAAAATTTAGTTAATAATGTTACAGTACACAACTTAAAATTAATATTCCAATATGTCGTGGTAACAATTTGAAAATTAATATTAGTAATAAATAAAAACATTCGTAGAAAATGTAAGGCAAGATATTATTTTTACTTAAATCGTAATGGTGGACAAACCAACCAAAATTATTTTATTCTACTATTAGACGATTGGGAATGCCTTTTGAGCAAGTGAGACTACCTGAAAATCGATTCCATTAAAGCAAAATCACCACAGCCACCTGCAAAAACTAACATTAAAATTTAGACCTTAAAGCAAGTCCAAAATAAAATAGCTTTTGCAGTGAATGGAATTTTATTTTGGACTTTAAGCCAATATCAATAAAGTCTAAAATTTTATGGCATTTTTTGCAGTGTATGTGGTGTAACAGAGTTTGATAATTTGCAGAATTGGAGTTCTTATGAATGGAAACAATAACATCAAAGTGTAGAATGTGTTCATCATTGTACAATATAATATCCGATATTCTATACAATGCCTAGACAATGTATAGAATACCGAGTACGCAGCCGGCAATGTATGAAATGATATCAAAAAACATTGATAGTGGTTATAAAAAAACCATAACCTATTTATTACACACATTGCCGGATGAAACAGCAGGCATTCTGTAATATATTAACATACATTGCCTAGGCTTTGTATAGAATTCCCTCATTATACACATTGCTGGTAACACTAAATAAACGGCAAATAAAGCATCTAAAAATTATCGAAAAAGCTAAAATATTAATATATTATATCACTCAACTTAATATAAACAATAAATATAAAGTTATTTGAATACATTTTGGGTTATATTTATATTTTTATACTTATATCTACTGTATGTAACTAGCGGATTAAAAATAGGAAAATGAGTATCGCATACACATTGAACAATATCGACTCTTTGGCGGCAATGTTTATAGTATAGTTACCGGCAATTATCTTGACAAACACGACACAAAATGTACTCTATAAGCGCAGTACACGTATATTTCGGGAAGGGGCATTTTGGGAAATGGACGTTTCAGGAAAGGGACATTCTGGGAAAGGGACATTCTGGGAAATGGGCATTATGGGAAAGGGACATTTTGGGAAAGGGAGTATTTGAAACCTAGGGACATTTTGGAATATTTGAAACCTAGGGACATTTTGGGAAAGGGAATTTGAAACCTAGGGACATTTTGGGAAAGGGAGTATTTGAAATCTAGGGACATTTTGGGAAAGGGAAATTTGAAACCTAGGGACATTTTGGGAAAGGGAGTATTTGAAACCTAGGGACATTTTGGGAAAGGGAATATTTGAAACCTAGGGACATTTTGGGAAAGGGAGTATTTGAAACCTAGGGACATTCTTAGTCTGAGCGGTTTTTGGGTGTCGTTTGAGAATAGCGCGGAGTGCTACGGCGTCGGAGTAGCTCAGATCCATCAATCGTGGATAATATCGTACCAATCCGAGTCGGGGGCCCGTTTCTCTCGTGAAGGAGTCAAGATATATGGTGTATACACAATTTAGGAATGATAAGAGTATATTATTATTAAGGAATGATAAAAGACGGATATAAAAAGAAGGAAAATTTGAAATGATTCAGGTGTGGCTCAATAGCTCAGTTGGAAGAGCATTCCCCCTGTAAGGGAAAGGTCGTGAGTTCAAGTCTCACTTGGGCATTTCATTTTTTCCGATGTTTTTCGAACTAATAAGAGTAATATTAATAAATAGAAGTACTTATAAATTTTATAAAAACAGTGGTACAGACAGCTCAATATTAGAACTGTAGAGAATTTAATTTGCGACAAAATTGTTTTTACATATTTTCTTTGAGATAATTTGCTTGATATACCATCTTCAAAAAAAGGTTCCTTTTTAAAGATGGCGGCCGCGATTCACGGTGGGTATCACAGGCTACAATAAGCCTGTGGTCTAATAGGCACATCAAGTATGAACCTTATGTACATGGCACTTAAGGTACGATATCGTATAGCGATGAATGCGACACCCAAATTCCGTACTACACACACTTATACACTTGAGAGCACAAAAATCTACTCACTATATCAAAGAATCAAAGAATCAATTTCATTTATTCAGTTTAGGCCAATGATATTACATACAAAAAAGAGGCAGATATGTTATTAGACTGCGCCTGGTGAAGACGCGAAAACGTCCCAATTGGGACGTATCGCATTTAGTATATGTCTGGCAAACGCCGAGTTGTCACGTATGTAAGCGCATAATAAAATGGCAATAAAATGCCACCGTGTATTTTTAAAAATGTACAAATTACGACACTAAAATCAATAAAACACGAAGGAACGTCTATCACATGTAAGTACATACAATATCACCGTTTTTTTTGTGTATTTCATTAAAATTAGTTTAATAATATTTTTAAAATAATGGCGGCAAAGAAAAAGGACAGAAATACTCTTTGATATGAGCACGACAAGGACACAACAACACTGCTTGCATAGATTATCAGTACAGATGCGACATAGGGTAATTTTCAGTTTACTGCCTACTAAAGTAATAATTTTGACCTGCTGTTCAATTTTATTTGTTATTCAAAATTCAGTAACATAATTTTTGTTTTATTTATTTGTTGTCCTTTAAATAATTGTAATAACCTAAATTTTTTTCAAGGCCTCCGACTAATGAAGTTCGACTTCAAGAGTGGATTGCAATTGTTAAAGAACAACGAAATGAGTTTGACTGGACACCTTCAAAAAGCAGCAGAATTTGTAGCAATAATTTTGAAGCCACTGAGAGATATACTTCGAAAAAAGGAACATTGCTCAGGAAGAATATAAATAACTGACAAATATACCACTGTTCGGCTTCATTCTGCTCATAAAAATAATCCCAAAATAAAAAACTTTCTAAGAGGCAGAAAAGAAATAAATTAAATTTATTTGAAGGAGTTTAATTTTTGATTATAACGTCAGTACGGCACTATGGTTTTATTTTCGAGAAGTTTCCTAATTATATTTTTGAATTATTATCATTTTCCGAAATAAATAATGACGTATTATTTTTTCATCGAATTTCATTTCTTGCCTACCAACGAAATACCCCTTCTGTTCAACAAAATCATAATCTATGCTTTGAAACGCAATCGTCCGAATCATTCCGAATTATAGCTATCTTTTTTACTCACGTGCTTATCCCATCTTTCGTACTACTTTAACGCTAATTGTCAACTATTGTGCACTGACAGACTGCTGGATCAGATTTGAGAAGTCAGTTACTATGAACGTAACATATCTTGTATAAAATATCATTGGTTTAGGCACATAAAGAGCACATATATGAACGTCAGTTTTTTCAGTTTTTTATACCACTTAGATGACAGATAAGCACACGGTCTACCTGATGGAAAGTGGTTACCATGGCCTATGGACGTGTGCAATAACAGTGACGTCACACTCGCTGCCGACCCTGAAGAAACCTTCTATTGCCCTTCTTGAAGCACCCCATATTGTAGTCGCTTGGGAAATCTATAGCAGTTATGTCGTACCAGCAGTGGTGTCGGACTCGAACCGACTACAACACGTCTTGAGTCAGTAGTTGCCGAGGTTAACGGGAGGGGAAGACCTAGGCGCACATACCTGGACCAAATCGGGGAAGTTTTAGAAAAGGGGCAGGTCAGGAGTACCCTAAACCGACGAGCATGCATGAAGAATGTAATGAGAGTGAATGAAGCGAGAGTAGTATGTCAGGATCGTAGCAAATGGAGATCCGTGATCTCTGCCTACCCCTATGCGAAACAGGCGTGATTCTATGTATGTAAATATTATTTTTAAGCTATCGCGGGTAAAAACAAACACTAAAACCCAACAACACTGTGCTGTCCAAAACTGACGTAGTGAGTGTAGTGTGTCGCCAGCCTTACTTTCATTCTGAAAGTAACGGAGGGTAGACGCACAAAAAATGTTCCGCGCATACCGCGCGACCCTCGCCGGCCAGTCAAGTCGTGACCACGGGTGCAGCATCGCACCCGAAACGTCGGCAGAAAGTAAGTGGAAGTTTTTATCGCGTGAAGTCCCGAACTTGCATAAAATAACAATATGTAAATATTGCTTCTGACATATTCCCCACGCAAACAATTAATTTACTAAAATTTGAAAGTATAAAGTACTAGCTTTTGCCCGCGGCTCCGCCCGCGTGGATGTCGGTTATGGCGACCAAACATAGCCTATGTCCTTTCTCAAGGTCTAATCTACCCCTATACCAAATTTCATCAAATTCGGTTCAGTGGTTTAGGCGTGAAAGCTTAACATACAGACAGACAGACCGAGTTACTTTCGCATTTATTATATTAGTATGGATACCTATTTTTCTGGAATGTAATTTAGTGCTAGACCACTTTCAGTAGAGTGAGTAGTTTCTTGCTCTCAAGTGCACTTACACATTCACATTTTTTTTTACTACTTACGACATCATTTGTCATTATACTATAAGCGTTGTGGGATAGGCAGAGATGTGCGTTCAAAAAGTTTTGGAAGCCCATGTTCAGACCACTCCAAATACTTTTAGCCTCCTCCACTCCAAATACTTTAAATATTTTAAAAAAATATACGAATCTGAATCTCACTCGAAAGCTTTTTTTTTTTTATATATAGGGCACGTCAATTTGACTTCACCTCGCCTGATATTAAGCTAAAGGCGAAGTCTCGGAAAGAGGGTCACCATCGGAAACATGTACCATGTTAACAGTGGTGGCACTCAGCTTGACGGCCTCATTAGATGCCTTTTCACGCCCCGCTTAAAGGACCCGGGACTGTAGGAAGAGGGAAACACGTGAGCTGGCAGGGAGTTCCAGGTCTTAATGGTGCGACATAGGAATGAGTCACTGAAACGCTTATTTTTTTGTTGTCATAGTGATAACAGAACTGAATCGTAGTTATCACGGTTCAAGAGATACAGCCTGAAACAGATGGATAGTGGAGTTTTCGTAATAAGGTTTAGTTTTACCGTTTGGGTACGACCCCCTAAAAATTACAAAATAAAGGATATGGATTCAAAATACATCAGTTGGTAGATGGCTCCACAGTCGCCCTTAAAGACGGATATATAGAGAAGGGAAATTTGAAGTAATTCAGGTGTGGCTCAATCGCTCAGTTGGAAGAGCATTCCCCCTGTAAGGGAAAGGTTGTGGGTTCAAGTTCCACTTGAGCGCTTCTTTTTCCTGATGTATTTCGAACTTAAAAAGTTAGCATAATAAATGCTATAAAAATTTCATTCAAATAAAGGATATGGAGTTAGGGAGCCCTGGGGTCTACGGATGACTCTCTGCCTATACACAGCTTAATGACACATTCTATTTGATAATCTCATATTGACACTACACATTATAAATATCTAAATATTCTAAATTCATCTCAGCTCAACTGAGGTATAAATTTTCAAAGCATCTTATGTCTGACAGTTTGGTAGATATTCTGACAACGGGGTCATGTCTCCCTATTGGCTACTCTGCGGAAGACAGGCCCATGGCTTCCCTGTACTTGGAAATATAAGTTTCTTGTCTTTTATAACTGGCCACTTGATTATTTTTGAGATACATAAAAATGAAGGTGCCTTGTCTCCCCTGTCTAGAGGAGCCATGGCCTCTATCATCATTCATTTGTCTCCCAAGGTAGCTAACCTGGAGACATGACCTCATTGCAATACATCCATTATACTGCTAAAAAATGGAATGCCCTACCAGGCTGTGTTTCTTGGGAGTCTTCAAGTCTACAGTGGCCAGTCAGGGTGAGTTGGTAGAGTAGGTCTATCTGGTGAGCTTGTCATGGAGCCAGTCGGCGGTGAGTTCGTCGATCTCTCTCACCTCCAGCAGCCTGGGAGCACCCACCTCCGCCGCCAGGGCGCGCTGGGTGCCCGCGTACATCACCTGCAACTCCATGTGGGCGTCCCGGGGCGTGTAAAAGATGAAGCACATAGGGAATGATGTCCGGCCATCTGCATGTTCCATCTTATAACTGGAAACAAAATATAAAGGAGTATATTTTTTTTATATCACTGAGTAGGCAGGTAGTAGCCGCGTGGTTCCCGGCAGAGAAGAATTTGGGTCACCCCATCTCTTCCCATGCGGTGTCGTACAAGGCGACTAAGGGATAGGGCTGTTTAACATCAGACAGATATATACAGCCCAGACTCAGCCTCAGATATAGACTCGAGTCAACAATAGTGCCCAGAATACGGCAATAGGCTCACCCCCTATTACGTGGGACCGACTTCAATGATTGGTAAAATGTGGGTGTTAATTCACCTCTGCCTTACCCTCTGGGGATAAAGACGTGATTATATGTATGTAGTAGGCAGAAAAGCACACGATCCACCTGGTAAAAAGTGGTCATCGCGGCCTACAGGCGTATGCCACACCAGGGGTGTTACACTCGCGCTGCCGATCCTGAAGATACCTTCTAATGCCCTTCTTGAAGAACCCCATATTGTATTTGTTCTAATTCACTTAGCACAAATTATTATAAAACAATCCAGGTGTACCCTGTGGTATTCCATGAATAGGGTCACCCAACTTCATCCTATGGGTGTGGTAGAAGGCGACTAAGAGATTGGCTTTCCGTACAATAGCAAACATATAGCTCATGACAAACAGCGCGATTGACGGCAATAAGCCCGCTTCTGGGTGCTGTATTATGTTCGTTTTCGAGGGCATCAATCACGAACTTGGTTATGAAAATAATAGTTTTTTTTACAGATATAAAAGGCCCTGGCAGTCCTGCCACATGAAGATTGTTTTATAAAAATTTGTGTTAGGTGAATTTGAATAAATGTGAAACTAAATGTGGGTGTTAATGCACCTCTGCCCACTCATTGAAGATTTACAAACGTGAATATGTATGTTAGCTCACCTGTACACAATAAACCGAGGTTGATGTGACGGCAGAATGTCCTGCAGCTCTTCTAACTCCACATTCTCCAATTCTTCATCCACTTCTAAGCTTTGCTTCTCTCTGTTTACCTGAAACCAACACATTTTTAAACCTAGAAGTACTACAGAGATTCCAGAATAAAGTAAAGCCCTTAGAACAATCTCCAAAGCACCCTGGTTCGCAACTCTGAAATTCATGAGCACCTCCAAATACCCACAGTAAAGAATGAAGCTAGCTGTTGCACCACATACAAAAAAAGGGCTGGATAGAAACCAAAATGCCCTAGCAAGGGCCCTCATTAATGCTAGCCACCAAAGGCCAGGCCTGCAGAGGTGCAATATTCTGGAGATTGACCAAAGACCTTAACGGTCCTTGTATGTTTTGATTTGATCATGCTTGACGGATCAGTGGTCATTTTCAACGTGACACAATGAGCAAAAATCTGGTCATTACTTGATTGCAGATACAGAAAGGAAAAAAAGAAAAAAAAAGTGCTGGGAACATGTTCCCAAGGGTAGGAGGAATGAAACAAATGGGAGAAGCTAGTAAATAATATTGCAGCTCAACTAGATCTGTTTATGAGAATTATGTATGCATGCTCCACATTTACATTATGATAACAATTCATAATATAATTTTATGTATTTATGTGTAATGCAATTGTGTAGAATGTGTGTATAAAACCTAAATGGCGGGAAATGGTTTTTATATTTAAATTACTGTAATATTGATTGCTCATCATCACAGAGGAAAATCATATATAATATGTAACAAAGTGTAAGATCTATTATTGTTACAGGTACTTAAAGTTATTTGTGGTCATATATGGGCAGTATAACATCCTTATAATGTACTTAGAAACGTACAAGCTGCGGGCATGACGTAAAGCCCGATAGGAGATACGGATGAATGAGTCAGGCGTTTGGAACTCATTTAATAACGATATAAGCCCACTTTGTTTCATTTCTATGGTCTTTTTTTTTCATGATTGTTATTTAATTATTTACACGCAACACGCATAAACATAGAGCTTGCCGCCTTCAGCTATTTTATTTTTAAATAAATAACAAAGGGCAAAGGCAACCAACAAACCTTTAGGATAAGCGCCGAATTTGAGGTGTGTTTCTGAAATCTGAACTTCTTTAGCACTTCCCTCACGTCTTCACCAATATCACACACGTTTACGTTGTGTGATGCCATTTTTTTCTATTTTCTAGTTTATTTTATAAACAAACAAATAGGATAATAAATTCAGACAAATTGTCAACGTCAACTTTACGTTGCAGTTTGGTTGATTGACAATTTTGACAAGACAACTAACTAGGGACGTGCCAATTCGTAGAAACAAAGAATAAAATAAAAGCGAAAGGTCGTGAGTTCGAGTCTCACTTGAGCATTTCATTTTTTCCAATGTTTTTCGAACTTAAATTTAGCATAATAAATGCTATAAAAAATTCATTCAAATAAAATACTATTTTCCAAATAATAGTTCTTAGTTTACTAGTATTTCCCCAATTTACAATTTATTGTTTAAGGGCGTTTTTCAAATCTTTTGACCGTTACCGAACCGGAATGTTATTTTTTTTTATATAATTTTATTTTATTCAATTGTTAGATAGCCTATTAAATGAGGATTCTGAAAATACCAATTGTTTTATAATTGAACATGCAGTTAAGCCAAAAAATGGGTTTGTATAGAGCACTTAGGGCACAGGAGTTTCCAATTAGTAACACTTTTAATATATCATTTTAAATTAAAAGCCAGGGTATTCTGCATTTTTTTATTGTTTTTCGTTATTCAAATCAATTATATTCATTATATATGCAAACAAAAAACTATTTTTATCATATTTTCACAAATTATTAACGAAAATACTTCCAATTAATAACATTAGTTTCATAATGTACTCAAATTATACTCTGTTATAAAAAATACACAAGGTATTAAACTCAGTCTCTTACACATTAAGGTAAAACATAACAAAATAAACAAAATTTACTAGTTGCGTTAATCATCTTTTTATCAATTAACAAAGAAAATAACATATTGTAAACTAAGTTTCACTTCAACAAATTACTAATTGGAATTCTTAGTTACTAACAGGAAAATAAAGGTGAGATCACAATACTATCTTTTTATATTAAATTCACTATATAATTTCATTACTAAAATTAGGTACCTTATTTGCTCCTAAGTTTCGACCATACGGGATTTGCTGTAATGTAGGAGCAAATAAGTTAATTTTCGTAATAAAATTATACTAATGCCCTTGCAACGAGAAAGTTGTACGAATAATACAACCAGGGTTTCTCTGAAATCTCATTATTAGAATTCAAACAAGAAACAAATTTTGAAAATCAGTCCACAACTGGCAGAGAAATCGGTGAACATATACAAAAAATATATATTGTATACAGCCAATCATAGTACCCCCTCCTTTTTTGAAGTCGGTAAAAACTAAAAAGTGCTAAAATATACATTTTGCACAAGAAGAATAAAAGTAATACAAGGAAATTTTTCTTTTTAGTTTACTGAGTACTCGGCCTTATAGTTCCAGTAAGTAACAAAATTAATTCCGGCTATATATAACGTTACTCACCTGACGTTACGAAAGTACATTTTATGACTTCATCACAATATTTTAAATAAAATATACTAAAACTTAAGATTCTAATAATCTTAAGTTATTTTTAGATACTTGGTGCAAAACCTTAAACTATATTCGTGTTAAAACAATAATACATACCTTTCAAAACTTAGAGTATATCAAGAGGTGCCATACCTACGAAAAAATTATGAATGAATGGAAAGCAGTATGGCGGCCTAGTAGGGAATCCAGTAAACTGTCGATAACTACTTATCGATATAAAAAGGGCACAGACTAAAAATTTATACATTTGAAAGAAAAAATTGAGTGATTAGCTTAAGTGGATGCCGATTATTTGTATTCTCAGGTTGCAGTGTGCTTATGGCTTTCTGTCAGACTTTCCTTGTGATAGCCGGAGTTTCGAATTATTCGCCCAGAAGGACGTAGAATCTACAAAGATTCTTTACAGTCTTTGAGTAACGATATATATATATATATATATATTTAGTAGTACTCCAGGTACATAACACATTGGCACAAAAATAAAATCGATTTGGAGAAAAAAAAAATCGAATTTTTTATTTAATATTTTTGTTTTTTTTTGTTGTAAAAAATGTTTTAGTATCTATTCATCAGTAATACCAGTACCATTATGCGATAGAATAATAAAAAGTCAACGGCATTTCAAAAGTCATTCACTATGTATGGAAAGTGGTCTTCGTTCTTTAAATATTTGGGAAAATATCGATAATTAAAATTCTATCACCGCATCACTAGCAATTTTATTTGACCAATCAGGTGCTACTACATCCCCACTACGTTGGAAAGCAAGATGGAGAATTGGCGTTTTCCTAATATGATTTTATGAATGAATTTCGTAGTAGCTTCACGTCTGTATATTTATGTCTATGTTTCAAAATCACTTTACTAAACGGAACACGTTATTGTCGACACACTGCTCTGAGCACTTAGTAACGGTTTTTTGACCAATCATATTGCTCGATATAGAAACGGAAACAGATGTTTGACAGTCAAACAATGGTTGCGACATTAAAAAATATCGATGACATGGTGTATTATTTTTAAAGTCGACGAAAATCGTTGTTACTAACTCGGAATTCCGGGTTTATCAAAATTCTAGGACAGAATAAATTTTGTTTTATTTAATTATTTTGATTAACAACCTATTAAAAGATTGTAAAAAACGTAATTGTCATATTGTTTTTACATATACTAAGTGATTTTAGTATGAGTATGACGAGAACATTGAGGATTATGACAAATCAAAATTAGGGAGGTATGCATGGGACACCGTGAAATTGGGGAACACCGTGTTCCCCAAAATGTGATGACGTGTTCCGAACACGTCATCACATTTTATTTTTTTTTTCAAATTAAGATTGTCGGTCTATGGCCTCCGCCTAACCGGACTATGGCTCAGCTGACTACTGACCGAGTTTCAGCCCAGCTGATTTGGGGTCAGCTGTTATTGGGGTCACTGACCCGTGAGGTAGGTACTGCCCTAATATCTTTGCCAGCTGGCTGATGCCCCTAGACCGGCCAGGTTCACTGCTGAACCTTTGTACCGTCGCTAGGGTGCTCTTACTACTTGGACCGGAGGGTTACCGTAGCCAAGGAAGAAAAGACAGAGCGAAGAGGAACTGTGTTTATTTCAGAAAATGGGGCTAGTTATATTGCCAAATTTGTCGTTAACCCGACATTATTTCATCGAGCTTATAAACTATGCTACACCAATCAGGAGAGGTTATTTATTTACATAAGAAATCCTTAAAGCTATTATATACAATAAGTTACAAATTCTGCCGTGTGGCGCTTGTGTCGTGGGTATATAACTGACACACACGTAAAAGGCGGCGGCTTCTGCGGGCGTGTCGCATTGATGGAAATTGTTCGCCGCGTGCAGACGTGTTTGCGGGGTCCCGCGCTGCTGTTGTAAGTATTATGTCCCTACAGGTACCCCCCTCTAAGAGAAACGTACGTTTGGTTTTACCTTTCTTCCCGTACGAGTCATGTAAGGGTCTTGTTTGTTGTTGCTGGCAGAGCTGGCACTTGTAGTTTTCTCGGAATTTGTAGTCGTAGAGTATTTGGAATTGGGTGGACTCGATGACGTAGTAGGTTCGCGAAGTATATTTGTTGCTGGCCCCGTGCTCCGAGATTGCGGTTCGTCTGTTTCAGGGGTCTCGTTATATACATATGCTGGCTTCAGTCTGTCTATTGATACACATGTCTGACGATTTGGTAGTTGAATGGTGAAAAACTTGCCATTTTGACTTCGTTGGATAATCTTGTAAGGGCCGTCATATGGTGGGGTCAAAGTTTTTCGCACCGTGTCATTTCTCAGGAACACATGAGTACAAGTTTCGAGTTCTTTGTATACGAAGGGATGTTTTGATGAATGTACCTTTTGCTTTGGTAATAGTGACGTCATTGTTTCGGTGAGCTGGCGGACGAATTCTGCGTCATCAATGTTTGGCTTAGTAGGCACAAAGAAATCCGACGGAATTCGTAGTGTAGATCCGTAAGTCATAAGTGCGGGACTTACAGATGTATCTTTACATAGTGCGGTGCGTAGTCCTAGTAGTACTGTAGGTAGCTCTTCACTCCATTTGGTACCTGCACATCTGGCCATTAATGAAGCTTTCAAACACCGATGTCTTCTTTCTATGAATCCATTTGCTTGAGGATGGAACGGAGTCGTACGTATTCGATTAATACCAAGTCTCTGCATTAGTGTGCGAAATAGTGATGATTCGAACTGTCTACCTTGGTCTGTTGTGATTCGTAGGGGACATCCGAATCGTGATATCCACCCGTCGTAAACTGCCTTTGTCACTGTTTCAGCGGTGATGTCACGTGTAGGTACAGCTTCAATCCATTTTGTGCATCGATCTATCATAGTGACTATGTATCGATATTCGTTTGATGTGCATAGAGGTCCGACGATGTCCAGATGTACGTGTTCGAAACGCGATGACTCTTGAAACTCGCCGAGGGGACTGATAACGTGTCTTAGAATTTTTGCGCGCTGACAGCCGATGCATGATTTTGCCCATGTAGTTACGTCCTTATTCATAGACGGCCAGAAGAATTTGGATGTTATGAGTTTTCTAGTAGCGCGAATGCCCGGATGACTTAGATCGTGCTGTGCTTTGAAAGCTGCTTGCCGATAAGTCACTGGTAGGTATGGTCGAATGTTTGCAGTTGATACTTCGCACCATATGGGTAGGGGTTGATGACCGGGTAGACTCACACGGGCGAATTTGAGGTTTGACTGTTGTTTACATGTTTCTAATTCTGTGTCTTTCTCTTGATCTATGGATAATTTGTTGTAGTCGATAGTGTTGTTTAGTATCTCAATCTCGGTAATTCGTGATAAGGCGTCAGCAGCTGTGTTGTATTCACCTTGAATGAACTTGATACTCGTACAGAACTGACTTATGTAGTGAAGTTGTCTTTCTCTTCTCGGCGTGTCACTGTTGTTGGCTGATCTTGTGAGTGCGAAGGTCAGAGGTTTGTGATCGGTATATATAGTGAGTTCATTGCCCTCTATCAGCCGTCGTAAGCTCTTAACAGCGGTATACATAGCTAGTAATTCGCGATCGTATACACTGTATCTTCGTTGTGTGTCGTTCATGTTTTTCGAATAGAATGCGAGTGGTTTCCATATGCCATCGACCTTCTGTTGTAGCACAGCGCCTATGCCAGTGTCTGAAGCGTCAGTGAGTAGGCACAATGGAGCGTTCGGTATCGGATGAGTTAATGTAGTTGCATCGAGAATACTTTGTTGACATTGTTGAAATGCTTTTTCGGCTTCGAGTGTCCATTGGATAGGTGATTTATCATTCTTCTTGGCGTTGTGTAGGTACCTATTGAGTAGGTACTGATGATTGGCTTGATTGGGTAGGCAGCTTCGATAGAAGTTGATCATACCCAAAAATCTTCGTAATTCTTGTATTGTACTTGGTTTGGGATATGTTAGTATGGCTTGAATGCGTTCGTCTGTGGGTTTGATTCCGTCTGATGAAACTTCGTAACCGAGGAATTGGATTTTTTTCTTGCCGAACTCGCACTTTTCGATGTTGAGTGTTACGCCATAGTGGTTTAAGCGTTCTAGAACTTTCTTTACGTTGTTTTTGTGTTCTTCTTCGTTTTCTCCCGAGTAAATGAGTAGGTCGTCGATGAAGCAGAAACAGATGTCGTCAAGGCCGCGTAGTACTTCGTGCATGAATCTTTGAAATGAAGACGAACTATTCATTAGGCCAAACGTCATGACCTTGAAAAAAAATGCACCGAAGGGTGTGGTGATAGTTGTTTTTGCGGCGTCTTCTTTTTCGATAGGTATACTGTAATATGCCATTTTCATGTCGAGCTTCGAGAATAGTACTTTACCATGTAGTTGGTAGGTAAAATCTTGTATTCTGGGTATCGGATATCTGTCGGGAATTGTGACAGCATTTAGTCTTCTGTAGTCACCACATACACGTAAAGAACCATCTTTTTTCTTTACCACGTGCAGTGGACTGGCCCATGGGCTGTTAGCTGGTTCGCAGATGCCCATTTCCATTAGTTTTGCGAATTCTAACTTGGCAGCTTTGTACTTATCTGGTGGAAGTGGGCGTGGTCGGGAGTATATGGGCGGTCCTTTTGTTTCTATACGGTGAGTGACGTTGTGTTTTACTGTTGATTTGATTGTCATGGGTCGTAAAATGTCTGGGAATTGCTTCAGAATGTCGTGATATGCGTGATTTTGGTTGATAATGTAGACTGATTCTTCTGTATTATGTATGCTAATAGTGTTCACGGTGAGATCTGTGACACTATCGATGAGTTTCTTCTGATGCAAGTCAACTAATAGCTTGTGTTTTGCTAGGAAATCTGCGCCTAATATTGAAGTCTTGACATCGGCAACAGTGAATGTCCACTTGTAGCTTCTACGTAAACCTAAGTTGAGTTCAAGTGTCCGCTCGCCATAGGTACGAATGTGGGTTCCGTTTGCAGCAAATAATTTGTAATTGCTTTCAGTAGACTGTGAATACTTTTTGTTTCTTGCGGCTAACACTGAAATATCAGCTCCAGTGTCGATGAGGAATTTTTCTTTATTGTTTCTGTCTATTATACATAGGCGGTGGCTTTGATTACCATCGACACCCGCCACTGTCGATGTATTATTTAGTTTTCCTGTTGCTTATTTGTGTTCGGTTTCGTATTGGAATTATTTTTGGCACATGGCTCTGCACATTTACGAGCATTATTGCCAAACCGTAGATGATAATAACATAGCCAGTCTGGGTCGCCCGGCTGCCGACGCGTGCGCGAACGTGAACGCGTCTGATAGTTTCGCCTGTCGTCAAAGCGCGCGTTGCCGCGTGGTTGGCGGTAGGCGCTTCTCGTCGTCGGTCGAAATTGATTCGAACGTAGGTCTGCTACTTCGAGGGATAATTTCTCTATTTGTTTCGTAATTAAGTCGAGTTGTAGTTTTTCGACCGTAGATGTAGCAACTGTTTCGTTTTGTCTTTGTGATGGGTTTGACACGGGTATCGATGTAGTTCTGGCTGCGGCTGTGATGGGTTCGAAATGTTCTATCATTTTATCAGCCATGGCGGCTAGGGTTTCAAGTGATGATTCTGTATTTACTGATAATATGCCGCGTATTTGCGTCGGTAAATGGTTCAGCCATATGACGCGTAGTGCTTCATCTGTTAGTAGTTTTCCACTTAGTTCTCGCATTTTACGTAGCAGCTGACTCGGTTTCGAATCGCCTAGTTCAAGACCACTAAGTAATTTTTGCAGCTGGCGATGATCAGATTCCTGATACGTTGATATGAGTCTTTCTTTTAGCACGGTGTACTTGCCGGTAGCAGATGGGTTGAGAATTATGTCTGCAATTTGTTCTAAGTCGTTGCTGTAACGTCTTAGCTAATAAACTTAGTCGAGCGCTAACCGCCGTGTTTCATTGACGCACGCACGTGACGTAGCACTGGCGACGAGCAGGAGCGAATCAAAGTACCTACCTAGTATTTTTGTTCTATTTTTTCTTTCCCCGCGATTGTGATTGTGATTCAGATCGGTATCAGATTCCAAGATGTCAGTTGGAAAGTTAGAAAACTTCAACAGAGACTTACAACAGTGGCCGGCGTACATACGGCGGGTGAACCAGTACATCAAATTAAACAAAATTGCAGATGATTTGAAAGTACCACTACTAATAACGGTCGTGGGGGAGGCGACGTACTCGCTTATGTGCGATTTGTGCGCACCGGCGTTCCCCGAGGATAAGTCCTACGAAGATCTGGTGAATTTAGTGGGGGAGCACTTGGAGCCGAAGCGGTCTGAGATAGCAGAACGGCACGTGTTCCGCCTACGTAGGCAACGCGCGGGCGAAACGCTGACGGAGTATTTACAGGCACTAAAACACTTAGCCACCACGTGCGGGTTCGGACAGTGTGGACTGTGTGCGTCGCTCGAAGAAAACTTGCGAGACCAATTCGTGTCGGGCCTCGCTAGCGATACAATGCGGTCTAGGATATTTGCGAAAAAAACTATCAGGTACAAAGAGGCGGTGGAACTGGCGTTGGCTCTGGAAGCGGCAGAGAAACATGCAGAAATAGCCAGCACGACTGGAGTCGGATCCGGCACCCGCGAATCACAAGGGACAGCGGGTGAGAGCTTGCATAATACGCGGGGAGGGGCGCGGCCGGGAGGTAGCCGGGCGCGGCAACACAGCGCGGTGGCAAGTAGCGGTGGCGTGGCTGGCGGGACCGGCGCGGGCGCGAGTGGCGCGGGCGCAAGCGGTGCAGGCGCGAGTGGCGCGGGAGGGGGCAAACCCTGCTGGCGCTGCGGCAAGGGGCACCCTGCTGACAAGTGTCGGTACAAGAATTATCATTGTGACGAGTGCGGGCAAAGAGGACATCTGAAGGCAGTGTGCAAACGAGCGCGCGAGAGTAGTGGTAACCGCGGTCGCCAGAATTTTGTGGACGACGACTCCGAGGAGGACGGTATGTTTAACTTGGAGGTGGCAGCACAAGGTAACAAACCTTACTATATTAATGTTTCGGTTGAGAACACGGTACTCAAGTGCGAAGTGGACACCGGTAGCCGGATTTCCGCTATCAGTGAGGATATGTATTTAAAATGTTTTACATATAAACCGTTGCAATCTGATAATCTGATATTACGTTGCTATTCGGGTTCAAAAATTCATTCACTCGGTTATATTGATGTGGAAGTGAGTTTAGGTAATGTTAAAGTAAAAGCACTACCGTTGTATGTTATTAGAGGCGGAGCCCGACCATTATTAGGCCGCGAATGGATGCGGGCACTACAAATTAAGCAAATAAATATCCATGAAATCAGGGGTAGCGACCTTGTACAACGATTGTGCGCGGAATTCCCGGAAGTATTTTGTGAAACAAAGTTAGGCACTTGTAAACAACCTATTCGACTACAGCTCAGAGATGATGAACCGGTTTATGTGCGAGCACGGCCGGTACCCCTCGCACTGCGATCGCGTGTTGAGGCCGAATTGGCCCGGCTTGAGGCTGACGGAACCATCTATCGGGTGGAGTATTCGGATTATGGGACTCCGATTGTTCCAGTAGTAAAACAAAACGGGGATATACGCATATGCGGAGATTACAAAATTACAATAAACCCGAAATTGAAACGGGATTATTATCCTTTACCGCGCATTGATGAGTTGTTCGCTAGTCTAAGTGGTGGGAGTAAGTATACCAAAATTGATTTAAAACACGCCTATGAACAGTGTTTACTAAGTGATGATTCGCAGCGCTATACGGCGATCACCACGCACATAGGGACCTTTGTTTATCGCAGAACCCCGTACGGGTTGAACTGCATTCCTGAGAAATTTCAGAAGTTGATGGAGGAAACACTGCGGGGGGTACCGGGATGCGTGGTGTTTTTAGACGATATCTGCGTCACCGGGACTGATCAATCTACACACTTACTAAACTTAAGAGCTGTACTCGAGAGGTTGCGGAATATGGGTCTAACGGTAAAAGCGAGTAAATGTCATTTTTTACAAGACCGGGTGAAATATTTGGGTTTCATTATCGATAAGGAGGGTTTGCGGCCCGACCCGGAGAAACTGGAAGCCATTTCTAGTGCACCTCAACCTGAGAACGTGACTCAACTTAGAAGCTTTTTAGGGATGCTTAATTATTATGGACGATTCGTAAATAATCTCAGTAGTTTGCTTTCTCCCTTACACAACTTACTACGAAAAGACGTGCACTGGAAATGGGACTCCAAATGCGAGCGAGCATTTAGGGAGGCTAAACAGACACTACAGAGCGAGCGCGTGTTGGCGCATTACGAGGAAGGGCGCGAATTAGTGCTGTCGGTGGACAGCAGCGCGTACGGGCTCGGCGCAGTGTTGGCGCACCGGTACGAACGTGGCGTGGAGCGGCCCGTCAGCTGTGTGTCGCGCACGCTCAATGCGGCGGAGCGTAATTATAGTCAATTAGACAAAGAGGCCCTCGCGATTATATTTGGGGTAACGAAGCACCATCAATATTTATTCGGTAGGCAGTTTATTTTACGCACAGACCATCAGCCACTAACGCATATTCTGGGGGATAAAGGAGGAATCCCACAGACCGCTGCGAGTAGACTACAAAGGTGGGCAGCTCGTCTGGCGGCCTATGATTTTAAAATAGAATATGTACGTTCGGCAGACAATGCACCCGCCGATGCGCTGTCGCGATTACCGCTCGCTCGGGAGGGTCGGCTTTCCGATACGGTTACCTACTTAAACTTGTTAGAAGAGGTGGGGCCCATTAATTGTAAAACCATAGCGCAAGAAACGGAGCGAGATACTTTATTGTGTAGAATAAAGGGGTATGTGCTTTTTGGGTGGCCGTCGTCCGCGAGGGGTAAGCAAACGGACGCGGACGGTGAAAAACCGTTTGCCGCCCGTAGAAATGAATTGAGCATTGATCGAGGATGTCTGTTATATAAATATAGGATAATTATACCTAAAAGCTTACAAAAGCAGGTCTTAACAGAATTGCATGCAGGCCATTTGGGTGTCAATAAAATGAAAAGTCTGTCGCGGAGTTATGCTTATTGGCCGAGCATCGATCATGATATTGAGGAGTTGTGTCGCGCATGCTCCGCGTGCCGGGTGGTACGAGATGCTGCGCCAGCAGCGGCCATACACCCGTGGGAGTTCCCGTTGTACCCTTGGCACCGGGTGCATGCCGATTTCGCGGACTGTGGTGGGAAACGATACCTCGTCCTGGTCGATGCTCATTCCAAGTGGATCGAGGCCACTCTCATGTGTAGCACGGAGGCGACCGCAACCATTAATGTTTTAAGATCCATTTTTGCGCGTTTTGGACTTCCCCATCAGCTGGTCACGGACAACGGCCCCCCATTCGCATCGCACCTTTTTAGGGATTTTTGTGAAAAAAATTTAATAAAACACGTGACTTCCGCTCCTTACCGACCTCAGGGGAACGGGGCGGCGGAAAATGCCGTAAAATCAGTCAAGAAGGCGCTCAAAAGAGCGCTATATGAAAAGGTGGACGTAGGCGCGGCATTAAATACATTCCTATTGCAATATCGTAACTGCGCGCACAGCACGACAGGTGTGTCTCCAGCAATAGCGTTGCTCGGGAGACGCCTGCGTAGTAGGCTGGACGCGTTGCGGCCTGACGCGTCAGCGGCCGTACGCGAGCAGCAGGAGCGGCAGGCAGCCAAGACTACAGGTAGTCTGAGGCAGTTCGCTGTTGGAGACGTTGTGCTCGCGCGCAACTACGCACCTAAGGGGGGGAAATGGTCGCAAGGTAAAGTAAGTAAAAGAACGGGACCCGTCTCTTACAAGCTAGAGATGGGGAATGGGACCGAATGGCGAAGGCATGTGGACCAAATGATCCCGGCCTCCAAGAGGACATATTCCTTAGCGCGTACCAGTCTGGCTCACGATCCGGATGCCGTCGATCCTGAGGTCGGTAGGGAAGCGGAGGACGCGCTCGCTGGCGAGGAATCGCAGACTGTCGAAGTTCCGACACCGACGCCCCTACTGGAGCGAGGTCCGACGTCGTCGCAGGCCGAGCCGGCGCCGACTATAGGCGCCAACTCGACTCCCGTCTCGACCCCGCCGACGGGCGCGTCAGCCCGGGCACTGCGTGCCTATCAGCGGGCTAAGCGTACGCTGTCGAATTGGGTAGACTAAGGTCTTTGTGCTTACGATTCCGATGGTTATTTCATAAGTTTGTTATTAGTTCTAGTTAGTGAGTAAGAATAAGTTACAAGACTGATTAAGGGTCATAGTCATAGAATGTAACTAGCATTTTAAGAAGAGGATGATGTAACGTCTTAGCTAATAAACTTAGTCGAGCGCTAACCGCCGTGTTTCATTGACGCACGCACGTGACGTAGCAGTTGCAACCCAGTAGTGGCATTACTAGATTGAATTTCTGCTCTTCCCCTATTTTGCTCGCCGCGATGGCCGCTTCGAATTGAGCAAACCATAATCGCGGGTTTTGCCGCCAGAAAGGTGGTAGGCGCGCCGGTAGTGATATCATAGCGACGTTGCTGTTGTTGCCAGGTGTGTTACTACTAGGTGTGATTTCTTCTTTAGACATGATGTACGTAGGTTGTTGCACTCGGTATTGCAATCAGCTGATGCGTGCGTGCAAAAGTGCGTATGATGCCGTAGGTACGTCGGTATCAGCTGTTCGGGTTCGTCAGGGGTCACCAATGTCGGTCTATGGCCTCCGCCTAACCGGACTATGGCTCAGCTGACTACTGACCGAGTTTCAGCCCAGCTGATTTGGGGTCAGCTGTTATTGGGGTCACTGACCCGTGAGGTAGGTACTGCCCTAATATCTTTGCCAGCTGGCTGATGCCCCTAGACCGGCCAGGTTCACTGCTGAACCTTTGTACCGTCGCTAGGGTGCTCTGACTACTTGGACCGGAGGGTTACCGTAGCCAAGGAAGAAAAGACAGAGCGAAGAGGAACTGTGTTTATTTCAGAAAATGGGGCTAGTTATATTGCCAAATTTGTCGTTAACCCGACATTATTTCATCGAGCTTATAAACTATGCTACACCAATCAGGAGAGGTTATTTATTTACATAATAAATCCTTAAAGCTATTATATACAATAAGTTACAAATTCTGCCGTGTGGCGCTTGTGTCGTGGGTATATAACTGACACACACGTAAAAGGCGGCGGCTTCTGCGGGCGTGTCGCATTGATGGAAATTGTTCGCCGCGTGCAGACGTGTTTGCGGGGTCCCGCGCTGCTGTTGTAAGTATTATGTCCCTACAAGATATTATTTAAAACCATTTTTCTGTTTTAATATACTTTTGTTAAAATTTGTTATCGATTGCCTTTTCAAACATGATATTTTCATGAATGATAAATAAATAAAATAATTTATAAATCAGTGGACATTTTGTAATGGCACTGGTCAAAAGATTTGAAAAACGCCCTTAAACACAAATAGTGGGAACTCGTGAAGGTGAGCCGTGTTTTTTAGTATGATGTGTAGTAGAAGGCCGTCTTCTGTTTTGAGTCTCTGTCATTCCCAAGAGATTTATAAGGCGTAATGTAATGAATTGAGTGTAATGTAATGACCAAGTACGAAAAAGACTACAATTATTTACCTACTATGTAAAAAATTAATTATTTTAGATTCGTGCTTTCAAACTCTCTATCTTGAAGGTAGGTTTTCAGTTTTTGAACGATACACAGGGCCATTGGGAAGCCCAGGGAACAGAATTGATACTGGTATTATTAATAGTGTTTGTAGCGTTAAAATAACGGATTTTAATGAATGCATGTGAATTACATGATACCTATAACAAAAACGCAAATGTTTATTAGTTTGTGTTTGCAGTCTTCTTGTATTTCCAAAACAGCTGGACCGATTTCAATAAGATTTTTACTGTACCTAGACAGCTAATATCCCATGGTGTACTTAAGGTTACTTTTAATATTGAGAAATTGTTGAGATCCGTGTAAAATAAATTAAACCCATTCAATCGAAGTCCACACGGACGAAGGGCGCGGGAACAATATTTTAAAGTAGGTATCCATACTAATATTATAAATGCGAAATTAACTATGTATGTCTGTCTGTCTGTATGTTAGCTTTCACGCCTCAACTACTGAACCGATTTTGATGAAATTTGGTATAGGGGTAGATTAGACCATGAGACCAAACATAGCCTATGTCCTTAGATAGGCTATGTTTGGCCACGATAACCGACATCTACACGGGCGGAGCCGCGGGCAAAAGCTAGTAATATATAAATTATGAGAACATGAGTAATGAGAACACACATCACTATTAAAGTTGATTAATTCAAATACCATGGCATAAATATGTTTTTGCCTTGTCTTAGTGACGTAATTTATTGAAAATAAATTACTTTTCCTGTGATTTTAGCAGTATATAATAAAATTATGAATTTTAATTCATAAAGTGTACATAAAATATTTATTTTGCAATAAAAGATCAAAGATCAGATGTTTTGACTGGTAACGTCAAACGGACAGCTGACAGTTAACACAATGAAATGAAAAGTGCTTTTTCCTCAGTTCCTGCTAGAATTTCTGTTTCGTAGAAAATAAATAATAAACAAACTATAGCAATGTACTTTGGCCGTAATCATGAAACTGTTTAACCCGTGAACTATGTCGAACTCGGCATAGGCGATTGGAATTGTGATTTTTAAAAATTATTTGTTTGATAAAAAGTGGTGTAGTTTATAATTCTGTCGGTTTTCTGCAATTGTGTATGTTTAGGCGGCTTGAATAGAGGTCAACAACGTTGAGCAGTAATCTGCGTGGCCTGTAAGTAGCAATAAACAGTTGTAATTATGTTATTTATGTAAATATTGAAGGCTAATGTAATGCTTCGTTCGGAAACTTTCACTTCGGAATTTCACAATATAACTTTGTAACTATGTTTATTCGTCGAAATTCCTGCTTTCATTATACAAATTTATCATTGAAACTGATGCTTTTGAAGTAAAGTTGTAACATAGCATGTATTTACATAGGTAGTATAATTTATGTATATTACAAATGTGGGCGTATTTTCGTCTCTTTAATTCGAAATAAAATAACTATCAGTCTACTTAAACTGAACAATAGGATGAAAAGTTTGTTTGATTGAACAAGCTAATCTCTAATGTGTGATATCAAAAATGTCTTGTATGATTTGGATACATTCCCTGCATTCTCACCCCTGGCAACTAAAGACCCAAAGACGGCATGCGTTTTAGTTGGTTTGAGTCTGATATAACCACCTCCACTGGCTCTGCTGGGGGTGGTTTCCATAGGGAATCGAGTCTTGGGGACCTCCCCCCACTGTTAGTTATGTTAAGTACTCCCTGCCAGCTCACATGTTTCCTTCTTCCTACAGTCCCGGGTCCTTTAAGCGGGGCGTGAAAAGGCATATTCTAACGAACGATGTTAACAGTGGTGGCACTCAAGCTGAGTGCCACCACTGTTAACATGGTACATATTTCCGATGATGACCCTCTTTCTGAGACTTTGCCTTTAGCTTACCATCAGGCGAGGTAAGTCAAATTGACGTGTCAAAAAAAATGTAGCAGTATAGTATACTTTGACACAAACAATGAATTCCCTGCTGTGGTTCTCCCTACCAAAAATAGTTCTTCAAAAAGGGCATAAGAAGGTTCCTAGAGGGTCGGCAGCGCGAGTGTGACATCCCCCTGGTATTGTACATGTTGATAGGCTGTGGTAACCACTTCCCATAATATAAGCTGTGTGCGTGTCTGCCACCTAAGTGTTATAAAAAAAAAACAAAAGGTCTACTATATTTGGTGCAGGAATCTTCAAAGGATGTAAGTAGATGCATTGCAAATTAGTGCTCCATTTGTAAAAACAGTATTTAATTTTGATATTTTGTGAAGCTAGTTACAGAATAAATAATTTTTGACCTCCATATTTCATATTTCCAGGTTTTTTTTATTTTTAATTTATTTACTTATTAATTATAATTATAAATATATGCTAACTAAATGTACAATAAATACAAAAATGAAAAAAAAAGGGGTGGAAAAACTGCTTTTGTTTATACCTCTTAGGTGGCAGACAAGCATACAACCCACCTGATGGAAAGTAATAACTGTGTCCTCTTTTACCTCTCTGCAGGTTGCTGTGATATGGCTGGTGTTACCAGTATTTATAGGCAACAACTTACCGGGGCGGCCAGGGTTGCTAGCTGTCAAAATCCACCATGTATAAAATGGCATGGTGGCTTGTGGTTAAGAGGGAGATAGTAGGTTTCTGGATTGGATTGGATAGGGGACTCTTTTTGTTCGCACTTAGCCTCTCTTTTGGGCCATTGTGCGTAGAGAGTGCTGGCTAGAGCAGCCAGCCTAGCTCCGCCCAGAAACGCAGAAGCTTACTGGGGGCTTCACAGGCTTCGCGGAGCGACCTCACTGTGCCGAGGATTTGGAATCGTTGGGCGGCCACTGCCTCGCATTCCAATATTACGTGGGCGGCCGTTTCCTCGGCGCTGAAACACCCTCTGCAAAGGCTATCCATGACACCGATGGTATGTAGGTGCTTGTTGAAGGGACAGTGGCCCGTTATTGTCCCCATAATTGTCCTTAGACTTGTTCTGTTTAGTCTTAGGAGACGTTTCGTTAGCCGTTTATTTATCGACGGCACAGCCTGTTTTGATTGCCTGCAGTCGATGGTTTGTACCCATCTTTGGTTATGTAGTTCCACAGATCTCTGGCGTATCCAGGTACGGATCTGTGAGATAGTAGGTTTAAATACATCACTACAGATGTGAACCCATTCCTAAAACACGCAATCACACTAATATTACAAAGGCGAAAGTTTGTGAGTGTGTTTGTTACTTCTTCACGTCTAAACGGCTGGAGCGATTTTAATAAAATTTGGTATGGAGTTAGCTGACACCCTGGATTAACACATAGGCTATGTTTGGTCGCGATAACCGACATCCACGCGCAATTAGCCTAGTGCAAGTCCACTGCTGGACATAGGCCTTTTGCCATTGCTACCCATCCTCCAAACAAGAATATTTGTAAATACCTTCAATGTACAGACATGTCTACTTGGCTATTATAATGAGCCACTATCTATCAAGAAGTAGATTAAACTAAATATGTCAAGAAGGCACTGTTAGTGTCCAAAGGTGCAGGCTAGTATAGCTCGAAACAAATATCTTGGACCTAAATCGCTAGATATAAAAGGCCGTGGCGCGCGCGAATTGTTTTGTAATCAATACTAATATTATAAATGCGAAAGCAACTCTGTCTGTGTGTCTGTCTGTCTGTATGTTACCCTTTCACGCCTAAACTATTCAACCAATTTTGATGAAATTTGGTATTAGGTAGAGGTGCGCCGAGTAACACTTTTACCGAGTAACGAATACCGAGTTTTACTCGGCTCAATGTTAACAGTGGTAGCACTCAGCTTGACGGCCTCATCAGATGCCTTTTCACGCCCGCTTAAAGGACCCGGGACTGTAGGAAGAAGAAAACACGTGAGCTGGCAGGGAGTTCCAGGTCTTAGTGGTGCGGCATAGGATAGAAGAGATGGATCCCAGAAATGTTTTTTTTTAATAAATATTCCACGACATTCTACACAACGCTATCTAGACCCATGGTAAGCTTAACTAGCTTGTGTTATGGAATCTAGAATGCGGATAAACATACTTAGATACTTTATTTTGTAAATATATACATATAAACACCCAGACCAATGCAAATAGCCATATTTATGCATACAAATATTTGCACTGAGCGGGGATCGAACCCGCGCCTCCTGCGTGGCAGTCGCGTGAAGTTATAAACACGTACCATGTTAACAATGGTGTTCCTCAGCTTGACGGCCTCATCAGATGCCTTTTCATGCCCGCTTAAAGGACCCGGAACTGTAGGAATAAGCAAACGCGTGAGCTGGCAGGGAGTTCCAGGTCTTAATGGTGCGGCATAGGATAGAAGGGATGGATCCAAGAAATGTGTAGGGCACATGTTAGGTACAAGATATATGGTTTTAGCTGTATCACCAACAAGTATATTGCACTACAAGTGTCAGTGACCTCGTTTACAGATAACACTGGAACTTCATACATATGAGTCACTGTAACTATAATACATTTAAATAATTTATCAGGCAATCAGCCGATATAAATGTGTGTTATATCAATAATGTAAGCTATACATATAACACGTGATATATATTTTTGTTGCTATGTGAAAAGAATTGCGGTATGGTTCCCGGCAAAGTAGGATCTGGGTCACCCCATCTCTTCCCATGCAGTGTCGCACAAGGCGACTAAGGGATAGCGCTGTTTAACATCAGACAGATATACATATACTAGCGGTAGCCTTGTGGTATGGGTAATGGACTGCTGAGACAAGGTCTCGGGTTCGATCCCAAGTTTACCATGGCACACACCAATGACTTTTCGATGCTTTTCGAAGTTATGTGTGTATTTATCGCAGGTTTATAAGTGCCCGGTTAATGGCAATAGGCTCGCCACCTATTACATTGAGACCTAAACATAAACTGGCGAAATGTGGATGCTAGCACCTCTGCCTACCCCTTCGGGGAACACAAGCGTGAGTTTATGTTATGTTTATGTTAGATATATACAGCCCAGACTTAGTTAATTTTTTACCCGACTGCCGAATCAAGGAGGGTAATGTTTTTATTCCATGCGGAAATCCCATCGGATACCTCAGGAGCCGTAGAGAGAGGTTATGTCGGACTCGAACTGGCCAAAACCGCACGCCTTCTGTGGGTCGTAGTGCTAGGCCGGAGGGGAGGATTTCGCCCAGATTCAGCCTCATAGGCTCACGCTCACCCCCTATTACGTGCGACCGAATACAATTATAGGTGAAATGTGGGTATTAATTCACTTGTGCCTAACCCTCCCAGATTTTTTAACTACCTACAGTTTTGTAATGAGTGTAATATTTTAATAATCTAATATTTCGTATTATGATAATTGTAATTATGACGATACCTATGTACAAGATAAATACATTCCCTCGTGTAACTAACTTACTTATTATGAAATGTTGTGTAAGACCTGGAACTCCCTGCCAGCTCACGTGTTTCCTTCTTCCTACAGTCCCGGGTCCTTTAAGCGGGGCGTGAAAAGGCATATTCTAACGAACGATGTTAACAGTGGTGGCACTCAAGCTGAGTGCCACCACTGTTAACATTGTACATGTTTCCGATGGTGACCCTCTTTACGAGACTTTGCCTTTAGCATAACATCAGGCGAGGTGAAGTCAAATTGACGTGTCCTATATAAAAAAAAAGAATATATTTTAATGTTGACTGTTATATAACTTGACTATATATCTAAAATTATCATAGTTCTTTGTTTCTTTCAAAAAAATAATTGTACGCTGCCCTATCAGCTCTTTTGCTTCTATTCATCCAAAAAAAAAAAAAAAATGTTGCCTGGAAGAAATCGCTGCTAGCGATAAGGCCGCCCATTGTGCATTATACATTGTAGAAGATTGTTTATCCCTTTATACTTTCATGGTGTACAATAAAGAATAATTTATCTTTATCTTACACGCGGTCGCTAGAGGTTATCAAGAACTCTAGACTGCTAGACTTAAATAGATAAATATTGTAGGACACAGCGCTATCTAGACACAAAGCATTATTAAAACTCTCGCGTTCCATGATATACAATAATAATAAGGGGAATTAACGCGATCATGGTATAGGTACATTACCTTTAATTTGCCTGACGTTTTGACCAGGTTACACCGGCCGTGGTCACAGGCTGGGTCTCAGTCAGTGTGTACCTATACCATGATCGCGTTAATTCCTGTTATTGTTATTGTATAACAAAGCAGTATTTTCAAATACCCATTTCAACCTTTAGATAATCTGTGTGTGTTAAAATAGATAAGCATAGCTATGTCCTAGATTGTGGAGATACATACTTAAATAGGTTCTTTTTGTAAATGCATACATAGGTGCGGTGCATATATTAGGACATTTGACAGTCTCTGTGGCGTGCCGGTAGTGAACGCGACTGCTACGCAGGAGGCGCGGGTTGGATCCCCTCTCAGTGCAAATATTTGTATGCAAGAATATGGCTATTTGCATTGGTCTGGATGTTTCTATGTAATATGTATGTATTTACAAAAAAAAATTCTAAGTATGTTTATCCGCATTCTAGATTCCATAACACAAGCTAGTTAAGCTTACCATGGGTCTAGATAGCGTTGTGTAGAATAATGTGGAATATTTATCAGCCCTATCCCTTAAGTAGCCTTGTACGGCGGGAAGAGATGGCGTGGACCAAATTCTATTCTGCCGGAAACCACGCTGCTTCTTGATACACTCCGTTTTTAAAGTTCCATACCCAAAGGGACCCTACTACATACTATGACTCCACTGTCTGTCTGTGTGTCACGACTGTTTCCCATGAACCGTGATAGCTAGACAGTTGAAATTTTCACAGATAATATAAGTGTTTCTTGTGCCATTAAAACAGTACGGGACCCTTCGTACGCGAGTCCAACTCACACTTGCCCAGTTTGTTTTACAGTGTGTGATAAATTAATCTCTCTTTGCTTCAGGGAGAAAGAAAATGGTTTGGAACAATACTTGAAGATATCCAGTTGTTACGCGTGACATCAGAGGAGAAACAAGATGGCCGCCGTCTGTAAGTATTACATTAATTTTGTCCTTCCTTCTTCTTCATTATCCTAGCGTTAATATCCTAACGAAAATAAGGTAACCTCTGGCATTCATCACGCTCTGACTGACCCAGGTCATCGAAGAAAGCGTCGGTAGCTTAGTGGTTAAAGAGTCGGCCTTACGATCGAGAGGTCCCGGATTCGATCCTGGCCATTACACTACCGACGTGAACCCACTCCTAGCACAAGGGATTTAGCTTAGTTGGAGGGGTTAAAGGGAATAGTAGTAACTTAGGTTCTAATATTCTTTAAAAAAAAAGACGACCCTCGGGCTTGGGGCTATAGTGTTCCCGTCTTTCCGGAGGATGGAGGATGGAAGTCGTTGAGCGTCATCCAACGTTCGAGTCACTATGTGGGACGGGAGCGATCTCCCCGCCTCCTTCTCGAGCATTACTTGCTCGCCGAAGGAGGCGGTGGCAGCACTCGTACTCTGCACCATTTAACTGTTACCAATATGCTGAGCGAGAGAACTAACAACCGCCCGACATTATGCGTCTTGAAGGTTTTTTTGCCGTGTTGGTTGGAGTAGAATAGCGCCACCCCAGCTCTTCCTGTGGGTGCCGTAGAAGACGACTAAGGGATAGGGCTGTTCTTCATCCGACAGTCAACATACAGCCCAAGACAAAGTGCCAGCTAGACGGCAAAAGACCTAAAACGTGAATCGAAAATCATAGTTGGCATCAAAACACCTCTGCCTACCCCTTAGGGGATTTACAGGTGTGCATTTGAAGGAAATTTGTATAGCATTTATGGGATTATTCCAGAAATCCCCACCGACAAATCCCCACCAGTGGGGATTGAGTTACATAAACTCAGACTAGTGGGAATTTTTGGAAAAATAAGTAACAATCCCCACCAAATGTTGTTTTAAAATTATTTGAAAAAAATGTGTTAATGTATAATTTAATTAGATATGTATTCATTATAAACAAAAATTAACTATCGCAGTATTTGTTCAATAATTTAAAAGCAACGTCGGGTGGGGATTGTTACTTATTTTTCCGAAAATCCCCACACGGCTGAGTTTATTTAACTAGTGGGGATTTCAGGAAAAAAAAGTAAAAATCCCCACTGGTGGGAATTTGTCTGTGGGGATTTCTGGAATAATCCCATTTATGCTATCTTTTAAATTCGAAATACATCGGGAAATAGAAGCGCTCAAGTGGGACTTGAACCCACGACCTTCATGCATGCACGCCGACTGAGGTTAGTGATGCTAGGCCGGAGGTGAGGTTGTCTTCGACATATTATTATTAGAAGCGTCGGTAGCTTAGTGGTTAAGGAGTTGGCCTTTGTCGAGGGGTCCCGGGTTCGAATCCTGGACATTACACCACCGACGTGGACCCACTCCTAACACAAGCGACTTAGCTTAGTTGGAGGGGTTAGAGGGAATATTAGTAACTGCGGTACTAATATTCGTATCCTAAGTACAATACACAGTAAAATACACCAATATTGGGACTTTGCGCACCATGCTACCCAAACAAGGTCGCAGAACGACCTCCGTCCTCCATGAGCGCTGGCCTGGGGGTGACCGGTGGAGCCGCCTGTCACCCTAGCAGAAGCAGGCCGCGGCGGCGGCGCAAAGTGCGCCTCCCCGTAACCGGGGCTAGATGGGGACATTTTGGTCCCCACAACCCGAAGGGGGCCATCTCGAAAGAGATGGTCCTGGGTCTGTCGGGGTGCGAGAGATATGCTTTTGGCAATCTCACCTCCGGCAACCAAGGACCCAAGATGGCGTGCGTTTTAGTCGGTTCGAGTCCGACATAACCACCTCCACCGGCTCTGTGGGGGTGGTATCCGTGGGGATTTATCGCACGATAAAAAAAAATGCTACCCAAACATGGTTTCTATCTCTTTCTCCATCCAAAGGTTGCCTGTAAGAGATTGTCACTGTGCGATAAGGCCGCCTGTTGTCTATACCTGAAATCGACCTACAAACAACACATGTTTTTATCCTTGGTGTACACAATAAAGAGATACTTTACTTTACTTTATTCTTTAAAAAAAAACCCTCGTAGTTCACGCGGTCGGAGTCACGGTTAAAGCTAGTATATCCTACAGTATGTCCACACAATGACCATTATCTATGTTGCAATATACACAATAGGCTACCAAAACATAAACACTGTTATCTAAATATTGCCCGAACCGGCACCGGTTGCGTGACGAATATAACCTAATGACGCATTGTTACCAAGGTTTAAGTAACCATTGTTATAACCGGATAGAGAATCGTGATATAAACGCCGTGCGGTTTTAGTAGGTTCAAGTCTGAGCTGCGCCCGCCAGGCAGGGTTTTCAGAGATGACTGATGTACAGTCAACAAAGGAGATATGGTTGCACCTTGACATACAACTTTATATGAAAAAGTTCTTCTCCTTTGTCGACTGTAGGTAAAAGAATGAAAAAACCGGCCAAGTGCGAGTCGGACTCACCCATGAAGGGTTCCGTAGCAGCAATTAACATAATATAAAAGTTATTGTAGTTCATTAAATGTTTTTATTACTATTTTTGATTTAATTGAATGGCAGGCGAAAATTGCGGTTTATGACTTATTAAAAAAACAACTTACTAGATCTCGTTCAAACCAATTTGCGTTGGAAGTTTGCATGCTAATGTACATCATATATTTTTTTTAGATTTATCATTCTCTTATTTTAGAAGTTAGAGGGGGGGCACATTTTTCCTCTTTGGAAGTGTCTCTCGCGCTAACTATTCAGTTTAGAAAAAAAATATGTTAGAAACATCAATAGCATTTTTGAAGACCTATCTAAAGCCACACGTATGGGTTTAATGAAATAAATGTTTTTGACGTTCACTTCTAAGTATGGGGACCCCCAAAATATATTGCTTTTTTTCTATTTATGTGTGAAATTCTTAATGCGGTTCACAGAATACATCTACTTATCAAGTTTCAACAGAATAGGCCTTATAGTTTCGGAGAAAAGTGGCTGTGTCACACGGACGAATGACGAATGACGAATCTATAAGGGTTCCGTTTTTGCCATTTGGCTATGGAACCCTAAAAAGGGCTCTTGGTTATTGAGTACCTTAACGTATTGCAAGGTTAAGTATTATTAGGCAAGGCGATACTTAGGATAAATAAATAAATAAATATTCCACAACATTCTACACAACGCTATCTAGAGTCATGGTATCTTGTGTTATGGAATCTAGAATGCGGATAAACATATTATTGAGTTATACTAAAGATATTTTCTTAGGCTGGTTTTATCGTCACGCCGCTAGGCGCGCTGTTGAGCAGCGCGCTGTTAACAGTACGCGTTTGAACAACGGTGCACTATAAAACGAGATTAGTAGCACGCGTTCCGCTGCTATGAGACAGTCGTGTACAATATTATGAAGGTTAATGCGAGTCGAGTACTGGCTATTTACTTTTTATGGAAAAGAAGGCAACGGCCAAAAAGAGTAGTTCCAATTCCTTTCCAATTTCTTCCCAGGCTTTATTTTTTGCATCCTTATTTTTGTATAATTCATCGGCCGGGTCCCATAAACACCTTCTGGATAGAACTTCCTCGATTACTCGTCCCGTATCGATGTAATTCATTTCTTACACAATTATACCTACGGCGCGTCTCAACAGCGTCACACTAAAACGCACACTGGCCGTAGAAGCGAATGAGCAGCGCGCGTTTGAACAGCGCCGTCGAACATCGCGCGTTTATTAAACGGCGCTGCCCAAGCGCGCGACACAAAAACGCAACTTCTACTCCCATATATCTCTGAACGCGCGCGCTACAACGGCGCTGCCGAAACGCGTAACGATAAAACCAGCCTTAACGTTCGTACCCGATGCTAGAAGTAACCTAATCACTCTGAAGGAATTTTTACAGCATTAAGTATGCTAACTATACAAATCGAATTCATATTGAAAAATAATCTTCTCGGGCGGGACTCGAACCCGCAGTCTTTCCCTTACAGGGGGAATGCCTGACCAATTCGGCTACCGAGACACGCCCGATATGTAAGGGAAAGACTGCGGGTTCGAGTCCCGCCCGAGAAGATTCTTTTTCCCTATGAATTCGATTAATCACTCTGAGTCTTAAAGACACAAGTTATAGCTAAACATAAACTCAGAAAATGATTTATTTTATGAATCGTGTTTTGCTACTTGTGTTCATGACTTTCTTGCAACATAAATCACCGCATAATATAAAGCAAAGTCGGCGCAAAAAAATCCGCGTCTGCCCGTCCCTATGTATGCTTATATTTTCAAAACTAGGCTACAGATTTTGATATGGATTCTTTTAATAGATAGGGTAATTCAAGAAGAAGGTTTATATGTATAACTATCTTTTGCCCACGGCTCCGCTCG
Organism: Eilema sororculum; assembly: GCA_914829495.1. Lineage (NCBI taxonomy): Eukaryota > Metazoa > Arthropoda > Insecta > Lepidoptera > Erebidae > Eilema > Eilema sororculum. The sequence goes on along the minus strand of OU618561.1, from coordinate 12,519,022 downwards.
AGTGAATGTCAGTTATCACGACCAAACAAGGCCTTTTTTTTTCCGTGCGGAAATCCCCTCGGATACCCCCCCTGCCGGAGCCGGAAGGGGAGGTTATGTCGGACTCGAACCGACTAAAACCGCACGCCGACTGTGGGTCTTGGTACTAGGCCGGAGGTGAGGTTGTCATAGACTTATTCCTCGCACCCCGGCTGACCCAGGGCCATCACTTACGGTCTGGCCCTCTTCAGGCGACCAAATATAGCCTATGTCCTTTCTCGATGTCTAGTCTACCCCTATTCCAAATTTCATCAAAATCGGATCAGTCGTTTAGGCGTGAAAGCGTAACATACTGTGGGGAATAATTGGGATTTTAAATAAAATGCAGCGAGTATGTGCTTTTGCGTTGAGCTTAGAGGTGACATTGAAAATACTTTTTATTTTATAAAAGCATACAATATTGATGACGGTGGTGTCACGTGATTCACGCGACATTGCTACGATGAATCTAGCAGGAGTTCTCAACATGCCCCCGGGCGTTGAAAGTCGTGCTTTCAACCAGACTCAGATGCCGATGAGACAGGCAATGGGCATATCTTGTTGAAGGCTCTTCGGATGACTCCACTAGATGTCCTGATGTCAGCCACTCTGACAATCCCGTCTGTTCCCGGATGGACTCCAACAACTCGCCCCAATCTCCACTTGAGGGGTGGAAGGTTCTCCTCCTTCACTACTACCAAGGAATCCAATTTTAGGCCATCCTTACAAGCACGCCACTTCGTACGTTGCTGTAACTCTGCAACGTACTCCTTACTCCATCTCTGCCAAAAATGCTGACGGAGCTGCTCAATCCGTTGATAGCGAGTTAAATGAGTAGTAGGATGGTCTTGATAACTTTCCTGTGTTAATGCGGTGAGTGATCGACCAACAAGAAAATGGCCTGGTGTCAGCGGGGTGCAGTCGGCAGGATCTGATGACAGCGGTGTTAGTGGGCGTGAATTTAATATCGCTTCGATTTGTACTAAAGTGGTGTATAATTGTTCAAACGTTAAATTACAATTGCCCATCACTCGCTGTAAATGGTATTTGGCTGACTTGACGCCCGCCTCCCAGAGACCACCGAAATGAGGACTATACGCGGGGATGAAATGGAAACTAACTCCATCGTTGGCCATATTTGCACTAAGTGCATTACTATTTAATTTTAAAAACTTGGAAAGTTCGTTATGAGCACCTACGAATGAGGTACCGTTATCGGAGTAAATGTTACTTGGTTTACCCCTGCGAGCGATGAATCTGTACAACGCTAATAGATAAGTGTGGCTAGTTAAGTCACCCACAAGTTCCAGATGAACAGCCTTAGTGGTAAAACAAACGAAAATGGCTATGTATACCTTTACGAGTCTACATCCGCGACCTTGGCGACTAGCGCACATAATGGGACCGGCATAGTCCACGCCTGTACTCTCAAATGGATAACCTCCTGGCTGAAGACGCTGGCGTGGCAAGTTACCCATCAACGGAGCAACAACCTTTCCCTTCATGCGATTGCACAGAATACATTTATGAAAGCAGGCCTTAGCTAAGTTACGACCTCCTATAGGCCAATAGGATTCTCTAATTGACGCTAATAATTGTTGAGGACCTGCGTGCATTAACCTCTTATGCTCGAAATTAAATAGTAATTTAGTAAAATTATGATTGGACTGTAACAAAATAGGGTGCCGCTTATTATAAGAAAAATCGGAATTGTCGAGACGTCCTCCGACACGTATTATATTATTATCATCTAAATACACGTTAAATTTTATTAAGGCGCTCTTTTTTGGCAAACCTTGTTTATTTAAAAGGAATTTATGCTCCGGAAATGATTCGCGCTGACTGTGATAAACTAACACGTTTAATGCTTGCTTTAATTCGTCACTCGATAATAATTTATTAGAGGCTGATTGTCCTCGACATAACTTGGTAAACTTAATTACGTAAGCCGTTCCACGTAACAGACGTGAATAATTGGAAAATCGCTCACAATCAATAAAATAATTCTTTTTTCACCGAGGACAGTATTTAACGATACATTAGGCCGAATCTCGGGAAGTGAGTCTAACTTTGAGGACTTTAAATGAGAAGGCCACAAACACGAGTCTAGCTGGAGAAAATCAGGACCCGACCACCATAAATCCAAACCCTGCAGATTGCTAATGTCCACACCACGAGATATTAGGTCTGCTGGATTTTTGTCAGTTGGGACGTGTCTCCAGGTACAGTGACCTGCCTGATCTAAAATTTCAGCAACGCGATTGCGCACAAATGGCTGAAGTTTTGAAGGCAACATCTGTAACCATCCCAAGACAATGGTCGAGTCTGTCCAACAAAACACGCGATTAAATTTCAACCTAAGTGACCTTGTCACTTTCTCGCACAGACGAGTTCCCACCACGGCGCCACACAGCTCCAACCTCGGGATTGTTGTGGGTTTAATGGGTGCAACTCGACTTTTAGCCATCAACAACCTAACTAGACACTCCCCATTATCATTGATGCTGCGTATATAAGCACATGCTCCATATGCGCGCTCAGATGCATCGGTGAATATATGGAGTTCTACCTCTTTATATGCATGACAAACAATAATACGCGGAATACGGAACTCGTTTAAAAGTGGCAGAGCTTTGACAGTGGCCTGCCATTGTGCACTAACTTCAGAAGTTAAGGGCTCATCCCATGAAAGTTTATCTAACCACATTTTCTGTAGTATCATTTTAAGAGTGATTACAAAGGGAGCTAAAAGTCCTAATGGATCAAAAATCCTTGCAATCACGGAAGACCCGTCACGCCAGACAATCTGTTGTAGATACCTGTCTGACTATCTGTCGGTACATCTTCTCGACATCCGCAGATATGACATATCTATACTGTCTGAACCGAAGAAGAATGGACAGTAAATCGTCTTGAATGGTGGGACCTACCATCTGTAAATCATTGAAAGAAACACCAGACGAAGTGGGACTACTCGCATTAAAAACAACGCGAAGTTTGGTGGTGCTACTGCCTTCACGCAATACCCCGTGATGAGGTATAAAATAACCAGACGGACTCAAAGGATTTGGTTTAAATTGGGTCATATGCCCTAACAACTCATATTCAGACATGAAATCGGTATACAATTTACCGAAATCCGGTTTAGTCTGTAACCTACGTTCCAACGAGCGTAAACAATGAGTTGCCCTATTAATTGAGTCTCCTAACAGAGAAGGACTTTGCTTAAGTGGAATACGAACACAGAAGCGACCATCCTGCAATCTGGTCGTATTTTTAACATAATGCTCCTCGCACAGCCTCTCTTCTGGTGAATAATGTGAAGACTGGTTACCAACCTCTTCCAGCTGCCAGAAACGAGTTAAGTCAGACCGAAGTTGATCGCTATTATCGTTAGGATAAAGATCAATCTTAGTAAAATTACATTTAATATTATTAGAAAATAATGTGGCATAATGATGACTGATAGGACCTGAGACTATCCAGCCTAACCTGGTCTCACAAAGTATGGGCTTACCTTTACCCAGTTTAATACTTTTTGATTCTAAAATGTCCCAGAAAACATCAGCACCTATCAAAACATCGATGTCAGCGGGTTTGTAAAAGGTAGGATCGGCTAAACATATATGAGACGGAATATTTAAAGCAGAGATATTTATCTCACGACATGGCACATTATTTGTTATTGATGGTAAAATAAAACAGTGCACATCGGTCGTAAAACAATTGTTTAAGGACGTTATACTAACGCGACATGTTTTACCTACGTGCGAAATCACGTTATTTATGCCTAATATCGACCTATCTACCTGCCTAGCCTCCAAACATAACAGCTTACACAAGCGTTCCGTCACAAAGGACGATGTGCTACCGCTATCGAGCACTGCCCGAACAATATGCTCACTCCCACAACTATCTCGCATTTTAATTAACGCGGTCGACAACAACACGTCGCTGGTAATGCTACCACAAGAAGATGTGACGTTAGCCGACAACGCGACATTGTCCGGCTCACCGGTGGCAGCCGTCGAAGGCGATCGTACTAACTGGTTATCACACGAGTTATTGTTTACGTTATTAACACTAGGACTTGCAATATTGTTCAATTCTGCTATATGAACAAGCGTATTATGTCTGCGCTTACACAGTTTGCAACTCGGCCGTTTACAATGGTTTGCAAAGTGTCCCGAACGTAAACAATTATAACACACTTTGTAACTTGGTAGCAGTTTCATTCGAGCTTCATTAGATAAGGCGAGAAACTGTGCACAATTACTTAAATTATGGTTGCCCTTGCATTTAGGACAAACCATTGAACTAACTACTGCATCAGATTGATTCCCAGATTGAACCGCAACCATAGACTTCAACTTAGGTCCTCCCTTAGTACTTACGTGAGGCTGATTATTACGAGACAATTCTAATGTCTCAACTAAATCGGCGCGGTTGCGCATGAATAGAAGAAATGTTTCGAACGTAATATTGCTATCCTTGTCTACTCGACCCTTATACTCCTCCCATTCACGGAATGTTTTGCTATCTAATTTACGTGTAACAACTGGTCAATTAAACCCTTTAGCGTCCCAGAGGATTCTTTATTAATTGGCTCAATGTTAAAAATGGCTGATACATGATTGTGAATTAATAGCTTCTTATTGTCGAAGCGTTCACATAATACTTTCCATGCAACAGAGTAATTAGTGGCCGAAAATTCAATTGCCTGTATCACTACAGCGGCGGATCCTTCCAGAGACGTTCTCAGGTAATGGAATTTGTTGATCACGTCAATACCATCATTAGAGTGAATGAGACTCGTATAGGTGTCGCGAAACTCCAGCCAACTATTATATGACCCATTGAATTTTGGTAATTGGATTGTGGGCAGCTTAACCGGCCTAAAGGTACTAGTACGGGTACTTTTGGCACTATCAACAGATTCATCATCCTTATTAAAGTCCCCGATCAAACTCTGTGCCCTGGACAAAGATTTAAAATAAAGTGACTCAAACTCAGAACGTTCGGTAAGCTGTGATTTAATATCCTCGACAATACACTCGAGCTGTAACTGTACCTCATCGTATTGCTGGTATAACGATTCAATTTTGCCTACACGCAGCTGTAGTTCCGTGATATCACGACTTGTTAGTGCCTTTCCATCCAGCGCGTCAAGGTAATTAATAAAAAGAGTTAATCGGCCCTTGAAGCTACCTCGCTTCTTTACTAAGTCCTTTTCCTCGGTCATACTGGGAGCTGGGCGACGTAAGCCTGAAATTTACAAGTAGTAGACGTTAGAAGAAGTTAACAATAAATAACTAAGTGCTTAATTAAGCACCACGTCTTACTAATCTTACTATGCACCTACTATTGTAATACACAAATTCCTAAAATATAATGACCATTTGTATTACGAATACCTACAAATTAATAACACGTTATATTATAATTTTACACAACTCAACTTTAGAATAAAGACAATAACTATCTTGTAACAAGTACTTATTACACAATTAATAAATCAGTAGATAATTGCACTATAGCAAATAATTCGCTTCTAATAATAACTAACGCCTATAAATGATGTTGTACATTAAATAAATGCATACTAAATAACGTGAATAGTTCACAGCTTTCAATTTGGATTAAATAAACATAACATAACATAACATAACATAAACTCACGCCTGTATTCCCCGAAGGGGTAGGCAGAGGTGCAAGCACCCACATTTCGCCAGTTTATGTTTAGGTCCCAATGTAATAGGTGGCGAGCCTATTGCCATTAACCGGACACTTATAAACCTGCGATAAATACACACATAACTTCGAAAAGCATCGAAAAGTCATTGGTGTGTGTCATGGTAAGCCTGGGATCGAACCCGAGACCTCGTCTCAGCAGTCCATTACCCATGCCACTAGGCTAGTATTATCTTAAATCAATATTACCATACTTTAAGAACGTATAATCTTATTTAATCAAATCTAAAACTAATAAGAAAACTATCACAATGCAATGTACGTTATGTAGGTACGTTAAGAAACGAAATTAATTACACTGATTAGGTGTGCATAGGTAATATTAATTACACTAACCTGCTTAATCCTTAATTCGGTTTTAATGAAAATAATACCTGATTGAGTGATGGGTAAATACTAATTAATTAAGAATTAACACCACAGTTTTCATGTACTTGTTCCACAAATCACACCGCCAACTTATATCCCAATTGCAGAAATAATAATTTTCTTCGTAATAATCCCGGTAATTAATGAATATCCTTGATTGATGATTATTCAATTATTTAATCCGGCTCGAAGGACCAATATGTGGGGAATAATTGGGATTTTAAATAAAATGCAGCGAGTATGTGCTTTTGCGTTGAGCTTAGAGGTGACATTGAAAATACTTTTTATTTTATAAAAGCATACAATATTGATGACGGTGGTGTCACGTGATTCACGCGACATTGCTACGATGAATCTAGCAGGAGTTCTCAACACATACAGAAAGACGGAGTTACTTTCGCATTTATAATATTGTCTTTAATATTAGTAAGGATAGTAAAGATATATGTTTAATATAGTAGAGAGTACAGCGGGAATGGGAGCGGACGTCACGTGGGCGGCAAAAATAGCCGATACGAAGTTTGCTGGGTTAACTAGTACTAAAATAAACGTTTCTCAAGCATGGGTTTTTACCACATAGACTCTTTAGGGAAAATCCGAAGCGCAATGTATTCGCTGTTGCCAATTCGATGGGTGACGTATAAGGGGTACCTATTTCATCTGAGCGCTTCTGTGTTCCGGAGGGCACGAAAACGTTGGCGGTCTCACTGAGACCGATCATACAAACATACATACAATCACGCCTTTAACCCTGGAGTATCTGTGGTTTATCAAACCTTAGGTAATGGTTGGTGCCTTTTTGCGCGTGTTCACATACTACAAACCGCCAACGAAGATAAGTCAATTTTTACCATCTGTCAAGTGCCAACTACCTCTACAAGATGCTGGGGTCTACAAAATAGACTGTGACTGTGGGCTCACATATATTGGTCAAACCAAGCGAAGCATTGGCACTCGGGTCAAAGAACACATAGCTGACATAAAACACCAACGCTCAACAAAGTCAGCTGTATGTGAACACGCGCAAAAAGGCACCAACCATTACATATATTCCTAGAATGATCCGCGAGGCTATTGAAATTAAAAAACACCCAAATTTTAATAGAGAGGATGGATGGAACGTACCACCAGCTTGGGACCCAGTCATCCACTATCAAACCCAGTAAGCAGCAAAATCCAGCAAGACTTAACAACATAGTGAGCTCATTCTGCGTAAATAGGAACACCAATAATTCACCATGATTCGGGTATTTTGAGATAACTTATACTTCAAACTATGTGACAACTACCATCGTGAGTCACACCGCGAACATGGCTGCTGCAAAGCAGCCGAAACTTCGGGTTAAAAAGTAATAATAACAAATATATCGCGATAGAATCCGTAAAAAGTGGTTTTATTTCAATGAGTGACATTCGCGTAAAGTTTAGAAAATATCATGTAGAATTTATTATGCTAACTTTTTAAATTCGAAATACACACAAAGAAGCGCTCAAGTGGGACTTGAACCCACGACCTTTCCCTTATAGGGGGAATGCTCTTCCAACAGAGCTATTGAAAATCGCCCTTAAAAGGCGGATATAAAGGGAAGGGAAATTTGAAGTGATTCAGGTGTGGCTCAAAAGCTCAGTTGAAAGAGCACTCCCCCCAAGATCCACTTGAGCGCTTCTTTTTCCTGATGTATTTCGTCACTCAAGAAACTCAGTGAACTCGGAAACTCAACGGGTTGCCACTTACCATGACCATGATTCTCTTACATATGTATATTCATACCTCTAAATCCCTAATGGGTTAGGCAGAGGACTGGACCTAGATTCTACTAAAGCCAAATTATAAACGTACCGCAGCGACTGTAAAAAACGGCATTAAATAATAGACTTTAAAGCAGTATGTTTAAAGTTCAAAATTAAATAACTTTTGCTGAGTGAATAAAAAAGTGTATTGAAACTATTTTCTTTTCATTTTGGACTTTAGACGTATAGAAATAAAGTCTAAAACTTAATGTAATTTTTTGCGCTAACTGTAGTAATAAATAAATAAATATTCCACAACATTCTACACAACGCTATCTAGACCCATGGTAAGCAACTAGCGCGTGTTATGGAATCTACAATGCGGATAAACATACTTAGATACTTTTTTTCTTTTTTTTTTTGTAAATACATAGGTACCTACATATTATACGTAGAAAAACCCTTCTTCTTCTTTTCGTGTCAACGATTCACGCAAGTGCACGCGACTGCTACGCAGGAGGCGCGGGTTCGATTCCCGCTCAGTGCAAATATTTGTATGCATGAATATGACTATTTGCATTGGTCTGGGTGTTTCTATGTATAGTATGTATGTATTTACGTATGTTTATTTAAGTATGTTTATCCGCATTCTAGATTCCATAACACAAGCTAGTTAAGCTATGCTTACCATGGGTCTAGATATAGCGTTGTGTGGAATGTTGTGGAATATTTAAAAAAAAAAAAAAAAAATGCCTACACTATTCGGGAATAAAATTCTGCCATCTTAATCGCGCTGTCAGTGGCTTTATTTAGGTCGTCTCTATTGCATGAAGTGGGACATAAGGGACACGAGACCAAATGCGCCATGGACTGCACGGGGGCACCGCAGTCACATGCAATCAAGCCCGGGTCTCGCATTCCCCATCTACAAAGATTTTGTCTAGACCGACCAACCTGTGTACGTAGACGATTAAGGGACTTCCATACGGGCCAAAGGAGGTTCTGTCCGGGAGGTAGTTTTTCCTGGGGAGGTAGGAAGTCCGAAGGTGGTGGTTGTTTATCTTTCCATAGCGAAGTTCTCATCGTGCCAGGATGTTCGTGTGCGGGTGCGGCTTTTACGTTTTGCATGAAACTCTTACGACTTTTTAAGCGGGCTCTAGGTGGTTGATGTCCATATAGGCAGTGTCGGGAGTCGGTTTCCTGTTTTGCCTTTTCCAGTCTGCAAGCAATATCCCGTCGTATAGCAGGTGGTGCGATACCTGAGAGTGGGTAAAGCATGTTGAGAGGCGTGGGCTTAAGGCAACCGGTAATTGTGCGGCAGGTGTCATTCAGGGCAATATCTACCTGTCCGGCATGTGCCGATTGGTGCCACACAGGACACGAAAATTCACCCGCAGCAAAGCACAGGGCTAGTGCAGTTGTACGGAGAACGTTTGGTTCTGCTCCCCAGGTCGTAGTTGTGAGGCGGCGTACCAGGTTGTTTCGGGCACCTACTTTGGCTTTCGTGTTTTGACAGTGATTTTTAAAGCTCAGAGTCCTATCTAGGGTGACACCTAAATACTTTGGGTGGAAACAGTGCTCCAATTCAGATCCTAACCAGGTAACCCTGAGCTGACGTTTGGCGTCCCAGTTGCGCAGGTGAAAGGCGCTCACTTGAGTCTTTGATGGATTGGGTTGTAGGCCATTTGTTGTGTAATAGCCTTCCAACTCAATTAGAGCCGAACTGAGAACTTTCTCGGCTTCTTCAAATGTTTGGGTTTGTGTCGCCAGTGCCAGGTCATCCGCGTACAGGAATCTTTTTGTGTTAGAAGCATAAGGCTGGTCATTGGTGAAAATATTGAACAGCGTAGGTGCGAGTACACTTCCCTGGGGTAATCCGCTTCCCTGACAACGCCACCTACTTTTCTCTGTAGACAAGCAGACCTGAAACCATCGGTTGCACAGGAGTTCTCTCAGTATTTCTACAAATTTTGTGTCTCCTGTCATATTTTCTACTTTCGTAAGTTTCTAAACCCTGATAAATGCAGATAGCCATATTCATGCATAAAAATATTTGCACTGAGCGGGCATCGAACCCGTGGCACCCTAGTGGTTTAGCTTTAGTGGAATCTAGGGCCTGTATGTTCACTGTCGGATGGAGAACAGCCCTATCCCTTAGTCGCCTTCAGGAAGAGCTGGGGTGGTCCTATTCTACACCACCAAACCTAAACAATAAATAATAGTATGTATTTTTACAGGTGAAAACACCGAACTGATGGAGAAGACACCAATGTAAGTTGCCTTTTTTTAATCTAATCTATATATATAAAAATCAATTGCTGTTCGTTAGTCTCGCTAAAACTCGAGAACGGCTGAACGGATTTATCTTATCTTGGTCTTGAAATGTTCGTGGAGGTCTAGGGAAGGTTTAAAAGGTGAGAAAAAATCGAATAATTGCCGGGAACCGCGGGCGGAGCCGCAGGCAAAAGCTAGTCTCTTATAAAGTTTAAACAAGGTTTGTTGAAGGGTGAAAAATTCGAAAAGGGAAACCGTTGGAAAAATACGTTCCCTATAGAACAACCATTGCAATTTTGTATGGAATTCTACAACGGCTTCTCTTTGCATAGCAAGCTGGCAGGAATCGGGTTTTTTTTTATAAAGGACACGTTAATTTGACTTCGCCTCGCCTGATGGTAAGCTAAAGGTAAATTCTCGGAAAGAGGGTCACCATCGTAAACACATGTTAACAGTGGTGGCACTCAGCTTGTCTACCTCATGAGATGCCTTTTCACGCCCCGCTTAAAGGACCCAGGACTGTAGGAAGAAGGAAACACGTGAGCTGCCAGGGAGTCACAGGTCTTAGTAGTGCGGCATAGGAATGAGTCACTGAAACGCTTGGTTCTAGTAGGTATACTGTGCACCGTATATGGATGGCATCTTAGCCCTGCACGTGTCGTCGTCTGGAGCTCTCTGTAATGGCTCGAACAAATTCGATAACGTTTTGCATGAAAGGATTGATGAAAGCAGAGGAAGCTTGTTAAGTTTGTAAAAAAATTTATACCAATTAAGTAGGTGACAGATAATCACACGGCCCATCTGATAGTCCGTGGTTACCGCGGCCTATGGGCGTGTGCAACACCAGTGACGTCACACTCGCGCTGCCGACCCTGAAGGAACCTTCCAAAGCCCTTCTTGAAGAACCCCATATTGTAGTCGCTTGGGAAAACCACGGCAGGGGATTCATTCCACAGCTTGAGCGTGCGTGGGATTGGAAGGTAAGAAGCAGATGGCGGGTCGTTGTCTCTGCCTATCCCAGAGAGGAATAGGTATGAGGTTGTAATCGGGACCGGCTTATCGTGTCCTCCGAGGCACGGATACTTATTTATACATTATTATTTAAATTAATTAATCCATACTAATATTATAAATGCGAAAGTAACTCTGTCTGTCTGTCTGTCTGTATGTTACGCTTTCACGCCTAAACCACTGAACCGATTTTAACGAAATTTGGTATAGGGTTAGGTTATTAAACAGGTAATATTTTGTGCATTACCTTACAGTAAATCATTCACAGCTAGTGAAAACAACATTAGATATAATATAAATAGAAAATTACATACCTTGACTACATACAGTAGGACCATAGATTTATTTGACTGTAATTTTGTATTACAGAACAATTTTATTTTGACAATAGATAGTTTTTCACTATCAAAATATTTGCAACGACAGGTTGCGCTCCTATTAGGAAACTTTTTAAATAATACATTAGCCAAACTGGCTATTAACAAAACTCTTATTGAGTTGAACAATACTGACATTACTGACACAGTGGATAATGTTATCCAAAAAAAAAACTAAAATATTCGACAACAGATAATAAATCTAGCAAAGTTTCTCACACTATGTCCGACTTTAGCGGCCATAGCCATACGGCTTTTGAGACAGTTCAGTCTCCTATATGTAATTTAAATTCTAAAACTAGTAGATTAAACCTGGTGCATCAAAATGTGGAAGGATTGATAAATGGTAAAGAATTGGAATTGGAGTTGCACATGACCCTGAATAATATTGATATTTTCTGTGTAACTGAACATTGGTTGAAAGACCATCAGGTCATGTTCAACTTCAAAAATCACCAGGTGGCTAGCTCGTTCAGTAGAAAAAATTTGGATCGTGGAGGCTCCCTAATTATTATTAATAAGAATATAAAATTTAAAGAGCGTAAAGACTTAGTAAGCCTCTCTATTGAGCGAGTTATTGAGATAGCTAGTATTGAGTTTGAGCAGTTCATTGTATTAATCGTATACAGTCCCCCGGCTGCGCCCTTTGCAAGATTTGAAGAAACGATGGAAGAAGCGCTTTTTAAATGCCGTTCCAATAAGGCAATAATAGTTTGTGGAGATTTCAATGTAAATATTTTAGAAAACACTATAGTGCCAGCAGAGAGAAAAAAAATGTTAAATCTGTTCAAGTCCTTTAATCTTATTAATATGTTTTCAGAAGCTACTCGAATAACTGCACATAGTGCCACTGGTATTGATAATATTTACACGAATATTAATCCAATCAACAAATGTCTTGTGGATGCTGTACACTCGGATCACCGTGGCCAATTAATAACCATTGAAAGAAATAATTGTAAAAATGTTAAAAAAGAAATTAAATTTGTACCGATTAACCAGTATCGTTTAGACGCTTTCAGGGAAAGTATTGTGAGTAAAATACCTGATTTGCCCTTGTACACTTGTGTAGAAGAATCTTACGCAGAACTAACCAACCTGATCGATACTGAGTTTGGGAGAATTTTTACCTCAAAAACATTATCGGTTGGCGGCCGCCCTGTATTCAGTGACTGGGCAACATCGGGGATTTATAGGAGCAGGAGGAGATTGTATGAGCTGTATTCTGAAAAGTCATACAATTTCAACCCTGCTTTTCAGAACTATGTTAAAAATTACTCAAAAGTATTTAAGCGAGCCTGTTCCTTTGCGAAATCAAACTTCATTAGGAAGAAAATAACCAATTCTGTTAATAAAATTAAGACTACTTGGAATATAATAAATTCCGAATGTGGGAAATCTTCATCAACTGTAAGAGATTTCCATTTAAAAATAGAAGATCGCCATGTCACGGAGGATTGGAGAAGGATTGTTGGAGGTTGCGACAGAGTTTGAACATTTCTTCGCAAATATAGCTTCCACTACAACCAAAACTCTTCAGTCGTCTTCCATTTCCGCTGAGGCATTGCTTGTAGAATCAACAAACAGGTGTCAGAACACGTTCGTATTCACGGTTGTTAATAGCAAGGACATCGTTAAAGCGTTTAAAACAATTGATGTTAAAAAGACCGCGGATCTATGGGGATTATCAGTCAAAACTATGGCAAGTATAATTGATGTCATTGCTCCCCATCTAGCAACTGTGTTTAATGACTGTGTCAACAGTGGTATATTTCCTGATTTAATGAAATATAGCAAAGTCATACCTTTGTTCAAGGCTGGCAGCGCCACAGATCCTTCGAATTTCCGACCCGTTTCTGTGTTGCCAACCTTGAGTAAAGTATTTGAGAAACTAATTCTAGGACAGTTGCTGACCCATTTTGGTGAAAACAAATTGTTTCATGATAAACAGTTTGGGTTTACTAAGGGACGTTCGACTACTGATGCGGGTGTAGGACTTTTAAATTGTATTTACGAAGCCTGGGAGGATAAGCATGATGCTCTAGGTGTCTTCTGTGATCTATCCAAGGCCTTCGATTGCGTTCACCATGACACATTAATCAGGAAATTAGAACATTACGGAATAAGGAACAAGGCTCTCGAGCTTCTGACTTCATATTTGAACAATAGAATTCAGAGGGTCGATGTTAACGGTACATGTTCAGCAGGATCTGTGGTTTCGTTGGGCGTTCCGCAGTGTTCGATACTTGGACCATTTTTATTTCTAATTTACATAAATGACCTTCCCTACTATGTAAAGGACAATAATAGTATTATTTTATTTGCTGACGATACTTCGTTAATTTTCAAAATTAAAAGGCAACACGATAATTATGACGAAGTGAATGGTGCAATCAAAAGAGTGGTCCATTGGTTTAATATAAATAATCTTTGCCTTAGTGAGAATAAAACTAAATGTATTAAATTTACTCTGCCTAATGTTGCACAGGTAGAAACCAATGTACAACTCAATGGACAATTGTTGAGCCTTGCGGAATCGACGGTGTTCTTAGGTTTGAGTATTGACGCTAAACTTCAGTGGGGTTCACATATAGAAAAAATAGCTAGTAGATTAAGCTCAGCTTCCTATGCTGTAAAAAAGATTAGGACTTTAACAGATGTGGATACGGCTAGAATAGTTTATTTCAGCTATTTTCATAGTATTATGAGCTACGGAATTCTCCTTTGGGGTAATTCCGCAGATTTAAACACGATATTTGTCTTGCAAAAGCGGGCTGTGCGAGCTATTTATAATTTGGGCCCAAGAGTCTCCCTCCGAGATAAGTTTAAAGAGATGAATATTCTAACCGTAGTGTCACAATACATTTTCGAAAACTTAATGTATGTCAGGAAAAATATTGCAAAATTTCCAAGACTTTGTGACAGGCACAATATAAATACTAGAAATAAAAGCAATCTTGTAGTTTGTCATAGCAGACTCCATAAAATAAGTAATTCTTTCCAGGGCAACTGTATACGCTTTTTTAACAAGCTTCCTAATGAAATCAGAGATTTACCTGTTAATAAATTTAAAAATACAGTAAAGAGCAAACTGTGCCAGAAAGGCTATTATAAAATCCAAGAATATTTAAATGATAAACAAGCTTGGAAATGAGCTGTTCGCTCTGCTGTGCTACTCAAGCAAAACATTGTATCTAGACCATAAGTTTTAGGCTAAGTAAATGTTTTGTAAATAGACCAAAAAAAAAAAAGCCCGCTGTGTTTCTTGCCGGAGTCTTCTCAGGTCTGGGCCGCGTTTCGAACCGGTGGTCCATTTACTAGTATTAGTTAGTATTTAATATTTACTTTATGTTGACGTTTTGTAAGTGCCGATTTAATGGTCTATGCAAAATAAAATATTTTTGAATTTTGAATTTGAATTTGAATTTTGTTAGACCTTGAGAAAGGACATAGGCTATGTTTGGTCGCGATAACCGACATCCACGCGGGCGGAGCCGCGGGCAAAAGCTAGTTATTTATAAATTGTAATCAAGTAATTTAATGTAAAAAAATACCTTAATGTAATTGACTAGAATTATGATTTATAAGGACAACATAAGTATATTATAATTGCATGCAAACCTACCACAAGACTGAATGTACCTAATACATTTGCACACCGAATACGGTGAAACATGCTGTACTACCGTCGCCCTTATAGACGGATATAAAGAGAAGGAAAATTTGGAATGATTCAAGTGTGGCTCAATGGCTCAGTTGGCAGAGCAGTCGCCCTGTAAGCGATGAGTTCGAGTCTCACTTGAGCATTTCATTTTTTCCAATGTTTTTCGAACTTAACAGTTAGCATAATAAATGCTATAAAAAATGCTGTACTAATTAAAATAATTATGTTAAACCATGTTTCCTGCAAATAAAGGTTTCTATTTCTATTCTATTTCTATACAATTATTTACACTGAGCGGGAATTGAACCCGCACCTTCTGCGTATCAGTCTAATGCCACACCGCAGAGGTGTCAATTTTTAAACAATATTAAAATATGATCATAGTAACGCCATCTAGTGAAACTTTGAGATACTAGCATAGTTGTTATTAGTAAAACGTACTGGTTTCTCAAACTTCTTCGAGATGGCGCTTTATGACCAAGCTTTTTCAAAGTACTCTTACGTAATTATGAAGCTCTACGTTATCTGTAATTTACATTTATTCACGCTTTTTTTCTCTGTGCTACGCAGGGGCAGAGGGTGTGAGTTCGATTCTCGCTCCGTGTAAATATTCGTATGCATGAATATGGGTATTTGCATTGGTCTGGTCGTGCCTCGGAGAGCACGTTAAGCCGTCGTCGGTCCCGTTAGCCATACAAACATCTATAGCAGACGTTACGGGTAGTTGGAGCCTAAAGCAGGGATGTTATGGATATGCTATTTTGGATCTAGATACGGATATGTCTATTGGAATTAAATTCTATCGGTTTCGGATACGGTTGCGGATAAGAGAGCCGAGGGCAGTAATCAACAATACACAACAAATATTAATATAATTCTTCACCATGCGTTTAAGGGTCGGGGGCTTTCGTCACAGTCTTTCGGGACCGGGACCGCGGTCCCAAATTTTCCTTTTAAAATTAATTATTATTTTGAGGAGTAATTCGGGACCGCAAGAAATAGCGGATCTTCAGTGAGTGAGGAATATTAGCTGTGGGCATCATGTCAAGCAATTCATCTGAGCACAAACCATTGTATAGGCGGTAGAACTGGCAGAACAGACACAGCGATGCAAAGTCCGTCCTGACTCAGCCTCAGATGTAGGCTCGAGTCAACAATAGTGCCCAGAATATTATGGCAATAGGCTCACCCCCTATTACATGGGACCGACAGCAATTATTGGTGAAATGTTTTTTTTTTTTTTTAAAGAATATTAGAACCGTAGTTACTAATATTCCCTCTAACCCCTCCAGCTAAGCTAAATTGCTTGTGTTAGGAGAGTGGGTTCACGTCGGTAGTGTAATGGCCAGGATCGAACCCGGGACCTCTCGATCGTAAGGTCGACTCCTTAACCACTAAGCTACCGACGCTTTATAACGAAATGTGGGTGTTAACCTAACCTAACCTAACCTAACTCTCCGGGGATAAAGGCATGATTATATGTATGTATGTATACCCATTACTGCCTACCTCGGAGGGACATACTCGTTTATCCATCCATATAGGTACTCACGTCTGTAAATGCCCTAAGGGGTAGGGAGAGGCGTATTAGCACCCACGTTTCGCTAACTTTTTTTTTTTTTTTTTTTTTTATCGTGCGATAAATCCCCACGGATACCACCTCCACAGAGCCGGTGGAGGTGATTATGTCGGACTCGAACCGACTAAAACGCACGCCATCTTGGGTCCTTGGTTGCCGGAGGTGAGATTGCCAAAAGCATATCTCTCGCACCCCGACAGACCCAGGACCATCTCTTTCGAGATGGCCCCCTTCGGGTTGTGGGGACCAAAATGTCCCCATCTAGCCCCGGTTACGGGGAGGCGCACTTTGCGCCGCCGCCGCGGCCTGCTTCTGCTAGGGTGACAGGCGGCTCCACCAGTCACCCCCAGGCCAGCGCTCATGGAGGACGGAGGTCGTTCTGCGACCTCCGACGTCCGGTTCGCCTTCGCTCTGCACGGGCTTCCCGGGCCCGGAGTCTGGTCCGGACCCGACCGGCCGCCTCCTTCTCGAGCATTACTTGCTCGCAGAAGGAGGCGGCCGCCCCCCAAGCGTTTGCGCATCGTACCATCGCTGTGAGCAATGTGACGAGTGTGAGGACTCCCACTCCTAGAGCCGCCACTAGGACCCGCCTCGGCGTGTCCCACGCCGGGCACTCGGTCAGCGTGTGCAGCTCTGTGTCCTCGCTCGCATCACAGTGATGGCACTCGGACGTTGGCTCCTTCCGGATCCGACACAGGTAACTCCCGAAACACCCGTGTCCGGTAATCACCTGCGTCAGCCGGTACGAGAGGCTGCCGTGTGGCCTCTCTAGCCACTCCTCCATGATGGGTCTTACCGCCGCTATTACGGCGTGCCCTGCGCTTGGTCGCCCAAGTCGTAGCTCCCATTCCGCTACCATGTCCCTGTGGAGCTGAGACCTCACGGCCCGAATTTCTTCAGGCTCGGGTTCCCGTCCCTGCTCCCGCGCCTCCTTACGATACCGATATAGCATCGAAACGTTTCGCTAACTACGATTTTCGGTCCCACGACGTAATAGAGGCGAGCCTATTGTCATCAAACGGGCCATTTGTCTTGGGCTGTATGTTTACTGTCGGATGGAGAACAGCCCTATCCCTTAGTCGCCTTTTACGACACCCACGGGAAGAGCTGGGGTGGTCCTATTCTACTCCACCGGGAACTAACATGGCTTCTTCTTCTTCTCTTCAGTGGCAACAATTTGAATTAGATGCGCCCAGCCCAAGACTCAGTGACTTTGACCGCATTATCCATAGCTTCATTTAGGTCGACAATCGAGCAGGTGTAGGGGCATAGTGGACACGACAAGAGGTGGTCACCACCCCCTCGCTGCGGCCTGGAGGTGACCGGTGGAGCCGCCTGTCACCCTAGCAGAAGCAGGCCGTTGCGGTCCCCGTTTCTGGGGCTAGATGGGGACACCGAGGTCCCCACAACCCGAAGGGGACCATCTCGAAAGATATGGTCCTGGGTCTGCCGGGGTACGAGAGATATGCTTTTGGCAATCTCACCTCCGGCAACCAAGGACCCAAGACGGCGTGCGTTTTAGTCGGTTCGAGTCCGACATAACCACCTCCACCGGCTCCGTGGGGGTGGTATCCGTGGGGATTTATCGCACGATAAAAAAAAAGCCAACACCCCTGTGTCTAGGTTACCCTATTTTACCCGGTTCGCCCTACAGCAGCCAACCTGAGACCTCAACCTATTTAAGGATATTCAGGTGGCCCATTTTGTTTCATACCCGGGTGGTAGGCTCTCCGTAGGCTGGATGACCAACACGGCAATAGTCATGATTATATGTTTGTATCTATTAGATGTAGTCGCCACTAGCGAAGGTAACAGCGAATGGCGAAATATCTTATCGCAGTCATTGAGTAATCAAATATTACAAGATAGCAAATAGCAACATACCTAATCACCACTGTAATTTAAACCTTAACTCGTTGTAATAAGACAGAGATCAGGTTGTAAGATTCGTACTATGATCTAACGAACGTAATTTGAATAGAGATGGGGGAATGTCGATAGTTTGGTTTGTCGATAATGTGGTGTTGATGAATGTAAATATTATAAATATTTCCCAACATTCTACACAACGCTATCTAGACCCATGGTAAGCATAGCTTAACTAGCTTGTGTTATGGAATCTAGAATGCGGATAAACATACTTAATTTTTTTTTTTGTAAATACATACATAATATACATAGAAACACCCAGACCAATGCAAATAGCCATATTCATGCATACAAATATTTGCACTGAGCGGGAATCGAACCCGCGCCTCGTGCGTGGCAGTCGCGTTCACTACCATCACGCCACGGAGGCTAAATGTGAATGTTGAAAATACTGGTTTTTTGTTGTGTTTCGATATAGCAGTGTTAAAATTACATGTGATAGGACTTTTTAACATCACACAGATATATACAGCCCACATTCAGCCTCAGATGTATGGCTCGAGTCAATAGTAGTGCCCGGAATAGGGCAACATAGGCTCACCCCCAATTACGTGGGACCGAATACAATGATTGGTGAAAATGTGGGTGTTAATTCACCTGTGCCTAACACTCTGGGGATGAAGGCGTGATTATATGTTACATACATTTCTATCTACAATTGTATGTCAAAATTACAAAAAAGACCATACAGTATGATACAGATTTGTATAATGTGGAAAAAAACGGCAGTTGGCTGCCCACGTACCGCGACCTTAACTAAGTGACTAAAAATAATATGTGCCTCAGTCTACCCCTTCGAGTATGAAGAAGCGATGGGTGTATGTGAAAAAAAATGTCTCCAGGTGTACGTGACCGTTATGTGAAAAGTAATACCTAGCTAGTATATAAATACTAGTTACTTATGTGAAGGTAAAATTTCGATCCTATTTCTATGGGTAGCCTAGCAGACCCATAGGAACCTTTTCCCGGGATAAAACACATATTACATCAAAGTCATAGTCCATAGAGTTTTATTCAGCATTGAACAACACATCTTTCTTTTTGACATCATAATAACATTCATAGAAAAAACGTACCTCAGACTCCGAGGTGGAAGCTTCAGGTGCGACTGAGATTAAGGGTCCGTACTACTCCAGCTCGAATTCAAATTTTACCCCCGCGCGCCTCAACAACGCTCTCGCGCCGGTACTACTCGCGCGCAGATGCATCTATCTCACTCCCGCGATGACCCCGGGCCGGCCGACGCGAGGCTCGGCCGCCAAGTTCACGCGTGTATCAATCGATAGGGTAAAGTAGCTAGTAATTAGACATCAAGAAAGTTATGGCAATAAACAAACTTTTGAGAAAAGTGTGCATATTGTAATGATAATTTACATAAAACTTATAATATATTTATACTTATCCTATTAATATTATAAATGCGAAAGTTTGTGAGTATGTATCGCTGTATGTATGGATGTTTGTTACTCTTTCACGCAAAAACTACTAAATGGATCTGGCTGAAATTTTATACAGGGGTAGATTAGAACCTGGAATAACACATAGGTTGCTTTTTATTCCGGGTTAAGGTTCCCATGGGTTGCGGGAACGGGAACAAAACTTCACGCGGGCGAAGCTACGGGCAGCAGCTAGTATAATATAATAATAGCAGCCCTTTCAATGTCTCACTGCTGGGCACTGCTCTCTCACCTGAAGGTACCTTGGTGGCCAATTAGTCCACCAAGGAGGGGGGCCTTTATGGTCGGTTTCGAGTTCTCCGCACGCGCTCTGCTAAGCCTAGCGGAGAACTTTAAGGGCGACGAGTACTTTGCCACTGAGCGATCAGTGGTGAAATACACGGTCCCATGGGGACCATCGATCGGCCGAGCCGTACCGCCCGTCTGGCAACAGAGGGGCATGGTAGCTCTTAGGAGTTGCGAGGAAGAAAACCTCTATAAAAAATCACCCCGAACCCCACGCCTGGCAATGGGATGCATCACTGGGGGGAACTCAGTGCCTAGGGCGTCACTCACTCACTCCCACCTTTCCTATCCTCACATACAACCTCTCTACTTCCACCTCAATGTCGGTGGACATTAACCGTAAAATAAAATATGGTTATGGAAACGATAACGGATAAATCTACCCATGAGGGTACCCGGACTCCGTCTGGGGAATCCCTAGCTGTGACTGGTGATCGAATGGACACCCATTCGGTGACTAGCCATGGCGACACCCGCCCATGTTCATCGTGGGTCTGAATCATCGAACAGCGAGTAGGACCTTCCTAGTAAGGCTACGCTAGACGGCTAGGCGCGGGTAGAGGACGAAAGCCGACCTCTACAGAGCGAAAGAGAGAGTAGCAGAGCCGCCAGCGATTGTGTCCCCGCTACCAAGGGAGGTCACGGAGGTGCCGGCGGTGCAGAACATCCTGGCGGCTCTTTCCCGCATTTCTGCCGCCAAAAGGCCAGAAAAATATTACGGGAAAGAAGAGGGTCGTGGCGGACGCGATAAAAGGTGCCGCCAAAGCGCTGGAGGAGCTCCTGGAAAGGAGCGTCTCCAGTGAGGAGGAGAAACTCCGGGCTCGGGTTGCGAGCCTGGAGACGGAGATTGCTGACTCCCACAAGCAGCAACGGCTGATGCGGGAGGAGATCGGTCAGCTGACGCAGCTGGTCCAGGGGGCCGGGGAGGCTCGGGGTGTGAAAACCCCCGCTCTCCGTGCTCCATCTAAGGTGACACCAATGGTGGTCCAGCTGCTGGAGGTCATCGAGCGACGCCTTGGCGTCCTCGAGGACCGGGCATACCGCCCACCGCTGGCGGCACCCATCGTCGCGTCTTGAGCGACGACGGCTGCACCCAGTGGTGCTACTGGTCCCAAGCCAAGGCCTCCGCCCCTAAGAAGACGGCACCTAGGGGAGGTGGTGAAGAACGACGTGCCCGTAGTTACGGAGGGTGAGGAACATCGGCTACGATTGGGTGCTGCGTGGTACGTTGCTCAGAGGGGTCAGCGTAACGTGTTCCGCCGATGACATCCTCGTTTTTTTTATCGTTCGATAAATCCCCACGGAGCCGGTGGAGGTGGTTATGTCGAACTCGAACTAAAACGCACGCCGTCCCAAGTCCTTGGTTGCCGGAGGTGAGATTGCCAAAAGCATATCTCTCGCACCCCGGCAGACCCAGGACGACCATCCCTTTCGAGATGGCCTCCTTCGGGTTGGGGGGACCACAGTGTCCCCATCTAGCCCCGGTTACGGGGAGGCGCACCTTGCGCCGCCGCCGCGGCCTGCTTCTGCTAGGGTGACAGGCGGCTCCACCAGTCACCCTCAGGCCAGCGCTCATAGAGGACGGAGGTCGTTCTGCGACCTCCGACGTCCGGTTCGCATGACACCATAATTACGGCGCGGGGAGCAGCGCACCGAGACGCAGCACTAAAGGCCACGGCAGGGGTTGCTCAAGTCGTGGGTCAGACACGGCGGCTGGGTCTCGAGGTCGCTCTTCACAAGTCCGAGGCTCGGTGCTTCCACGGACCTCGGATGGAGCCACCTGCGGGATCCAGCCTACAGATAGGGGGTGTCAGCATCGGCATCGAGCCCTCGATGAAGTATCTGGGGCTCGATGGCCGGTGGAACTTCGGACATCACTTCCGAAGTTTGGTCCCAAAACTGAGGGGGGCATCAGCCACACTCGCGCGGCTGATGCCCAACATCAGGAGACCCAACGCTCCCTGCAGGAGACTGTACCTGGGGATCGTGCGAAGTATGGCCCTATACGGGGCCCCCGTATGGGCAGAGAATCTGACGGCCAGTAATGTGGCTAGATTGCTGAGCCCACAGAGGGCGATGACCCTTCAATAGAAACAGATGAATGGAAATTCATAATTACGTACTGTCTATAATAAATATAGGAATACGTATGGTAGTAGTACCTAACTACTGCTATATTTATATTATGATCATTCGGGTTGGTAGGTACTCATGTATTTACAGAAATATTCCGTTTATTCCGAAACTGACCCGAAAACTTGACCCGCTCGCGGGTTAGGTAGAAACTTCAAAAATTTGTTCCGAACGTAACCCTCTTCCTAACCTGACCCGACGGTCTCGTTCCTATCATAACCCGATCTGGCACTTCGCCGTCCGCTGCTGCGGCACGCTCGCTACGCTCGCTCGGCTCATGCGTTGGGGTCACAGTTCTAACCTAACCTACAGAAGTTGGAGTTACAACACTTCGACTTTCGGCTCTGAGTCGCCCAACCGCGTCGTCCGTCGCGTCGTCGCAGTGAGCGACATGTAGTAGGCAGGACCTGCCTGAAAGACTTGGGCTGCTACTGCAAGATTATTTTTGTCGATACATAGGCAGGTATGCCTATTTCAATCCAAATTTTTGAAATAGGTAGGTTTTTACTGACCTATTTATTACTTTCTACTAATATAGTACCTATTGCAAATTGTTATGTACAGTATAAGCTACTTAGGTAGGTAGATTAGATACTTACTATAATAATAAATAAATAAATATTCCACAACATTCTACACAGCGCTATCTAGACCCATGGTAAGCTTAATTAGCTTGTGTTATGGAATCTAGAATGCGGATAAACATACTTAGATACTTTTTTGTATGTACTTACATAAATATTATACATAGAAACACTCAGACCAATGCAAATAGACATATTCATGCATACAAATATTTGCACTGAGCGGGGATCGAAACCGCGCCTCCTGCGTAGCAGTCGCGTTCACTGACGCCATTTTTTTTTATCGTGCGAAAAATCCCCACGGATACCACCATCACGGAATCATCATCAATACATACATATTATACATAGAAACACCCAGATCAATGCAAATAGCCATATTCATGCATACAAATATTTGCACTGAGCGGGAATCGAACCCGCGCCTCTTGCGTGGCAGTCGCGTGCACTACCACCACGCCACAGAGGCTGCCTACATAATACATATGTTTTAATGTTTTTTTACGCCAACATACACTTTTCCTCTTTCAGTTTACTTTATTACCCATTTCGCCTGCCAAAAGATAGGTACTTGAATACTTTCGTATCGTCTATCGTAATCGTCTGCGCAGAGCGCGTGCGACACAAGCTCCCCGTATGATAGCCGAAGCAACACTGAGGAGGAGGCCGGGCGGCAGGGCGGTTCTAAGTTTAATGGTATCGCTTGAGTAAAAATTTAGATATTTGCTAGTTACGCAGAAACCAATGTATATTTGTAAAATTTGAAACACATAATGTCTCTTAACCACTAAACTGCAATTATTGTGTAAGTTTAGTGATCCTATTTTGCGTAATTAATCCATAATATCGTTTTATTTGTACGGTTTAGAGGTAACTTTGCAATGGTTTTCTATCAAGAAAATTTTACGTAATCATGTTTTTGCCACACATAAACATTAGTATATATCCTCAACTTTACCACAAATGAATTAAAAAGTCCATGCTTTAGAACTTTTGATATTATACACGTTTATTCTATGTCATTTGAGGTAGTACGGACTCTTAACGCTAAGATTATGAAGAAGTGTGTTAAAATTGAACCTATTGTTAACTAATTTAAACGAACTTTTTCCAAGTTTATAACATAACATAACATAAACTCACGCCTGTATTCCCCGAAGGGGTAGGCAGAGGTGCTAGCACCCACATTTCGCCAGTTTATGTTTAGGTCCCAATGTAATAGGTGGCGAGCCTATTGCCATCAACCGGGCACTTATAAACCTGCGATAAATACACACATAACCTCGAAAAGCATCGACAAGTCATTGGTGTGTGCCATGGTAAACCTAAGATCGAACCCGAGACCTCGTCTCAGCAGTCCATTACCCATACCACTAGGCTACCGCAGACAATTCCAAGTTTATGAATGAAATTATATAGATTACAAGCTTTTGCATTCGGGTTTCGGTTATTGTGGCCAAGCATAGCCTTTGCCAAGGTCTACCTCTGTACCATATTTCATCTAAATCGGTTCTGTGATTTAGGCATGAAAGCGTAAGACACAGTTCATTTCACCTTTATAATATTAGTTCTTATAGAATATAGATAACGCAGAATTTTCTTGGACATTCCCATCACTAGAGCGCCCCCATTGACTATCTGTGCGTTCTCACCGGCAGTTTACGCGCGAGTCCGCGGCCCGCCAGTCGTGATGCACACCGAAAGTTGCCGAACACGCCCGAAGTGTATTGGAACACTTTCCAAATTCAAAATGCTCTGAATCTTGTGGTAATATCCGTTGTCTGTGTGCCGGTCGATTAGTTTGAAGGTTCGATATTTAAAATTTGAATCGTCGAACCAGTGTTGTGTTCTTATTTCGAATTTATTTATTTTTTCTATAAGCTTTGTTTTTTTTTCACCTGTGATGTTTGAGATATTTATATTATTTAAGATTTTAACTATTTACTTCTACATAATATTCAGTGGTGTTTGTTTGACGTAAGAATAGTGAAAAAGAAAAGAAGAAAGAAAGAAAAATTGTTTTTATTGCGGACTAATCGCACACATTACAGTGGCTTTATTAAGTGAAAGTCTAGCTGTCGGATGCGGTAATCAATTAAATAATATCTTTTGTTTACCATTTTTAAAGCGATTTCTCTTTATTAACTGCTGTGGTTTTCCCAAGCGACTACAATATGGGGTTCTTCAAGAAGGGCATTAGAAGGTACCTACAGGGTCGGCAGTTCGAGTGTGACACCCCTAGTTTTGCACACGTCCATACCACGGTGACCACTTTACATCAGGTGGGTCTTGTGCTTGTCCGCCACCGTTGTGGTATAAAAAAATAACCTCCTTAGGTATCGTTTAAATTACGAAAAATTATAAATTATGGGCTAATTTTGATCACCCCACTGGCCATTACTAGAACTAGATTCTAATAGAATATTCAATTCAATTATTGTAACGTTTATTTATGAGTAGCTTTTGCCCGCAGCTCCGCCCGTGTGGATGTCGGTTATCGCGACTAAACATAGCCTATGTCCTTTCTCAAAGTCTAATCTACCTCTATACCAAATTACATCAAAATTGATTCAGTGGTTTAGTCGTGAATGCGTAACATACAGACAGACAGACACATAGACAGATAGAGTTACTTTCGCATTTATAATATTAGTATGGATATTTATTTATTTATTTATTTATTTATTTATTTATTTAATACAGTACAAGCTAACAGTGAAAAACACCAAAGCGCTTATATTGTTATGCTAATTCTTACTTACTAAATACAACTAACTTAATCTACTAGGTACATGCAAATATTACAGTTTATATTAATTAGGCTGGACAATAAAATAAGCCACTCATAGGCACACCTCATGAGGGTGCGTTCTGATACGCCAAGATGTTTCTCGTCATTTGATGTATATTGTCAGAGAACACATCAACATCAGGATTCGATTTTAGGATCCCATTTATCAGTTCGACCGCCCTTGCGGTGGGACATGCGGCAGCCTGAGCCACGCGCCATGTCGGCGGCGTTACGAAAAGGCGATGCTGGCGACGCCCAATGGCGCGCATATAGTTATTTGGAACATATAAATTAAGGCATGCCAGGACGGATGGGTTATCTACTTTATGATTGAGTAACAGGTAGTAGTGTATTGCATGCAAGAAATTTCGTCTAAGCTCTAGGGTTTCAAGACCTACCATCCCTGAGACAAACAGGGAGGGATACAAGAAAGGATAATATCCGTATGAGCGCTTGTAGAGATACCGGGCGAACTTGCGTTGTATTCTCTCGATCATCAAGGTATAAGTTATTTCGTAGGGACTCCAGACAATAACGTTGTACTCTAACTTGCTTCTTACATATGCATTGTATAGAAGCTTTACCGCAAGTACATTATTGAATTGGGATGCTGTCCTTATTATGAACCCCAGAGACCTGTTTGCTGCCTTACATGTATTTCTCATGTGTTCATGGAAGTTCAGTTTTGCGTCAAGCATCAGGCCAAGATCTCGAATGGATGTAACGCGGTCAAGCTGCGTCCCACCTAACGTATACGATACAACTATTGGAGCATGTGATCGAGTGAAGGTAATCAGTTTGCATTTCGAGATATTCAAGGACAGTTTATTAGTTACACTCCACTCTGCAACTGCATCAATATCTCTTTGCAGAGCCTCACAATCATTAGTTTCTCTAACTACTGTGAACAACTTAAGGTCAGCAGCAAACATCAAACATTCTGATCGGGACAGGACAGTAGGTAGGTCATTAATCATAATAAGAAACAAGGTTGGTCCTAGGGTACTACCCTGACTCACCCCGGACCTCGTGTAGTAGTCGTGTGATCTATGGTTACCCAGCTTGACATACTGTCTTCTGTCTGCAAGATAACCCGCCATAAATGTCATAAGTTGTTTATCAAATCCAATAGAAGACAGCTTAGTCAAAAGGATATCATTATCCACACGGTCAAACGCCTTTTCAAAATCAAAATATGCCGCATCAACCTGACAGCCAGATGTTACGTTAGTTTTTAGATAGTCTACAAAGTTGGTATGATTTGTAATGGTAGATCGCGCAGGACGAAAACCGTGTTGTGAGTCATTTAACAGAGTACGGAGTTGAACAGTTATATACCTATTGATAATAGCCTCAAATAATTTACTAAACACTGACAATATTGCAATGGGTCTAAAATTGGTAATATCTGTTGACGTCCCATCTTTGGGCACCGGCGTAACCCGCGAAACTTTCCAAGTATCAGGATAAGTACTACACTGCATGGCGAGATTATATAAATACAGTAGAGGTTCTTCTAGAGCTGGTAGACAATCCTTAACCAGAAAAGGAGGTACGTTGTCTGGCCCATAAGCCGAAGTCGATTTAAGACGACGGGCTGCAATTTTCAGATCTGAGCTATTAATGTAAGGGATGCTAATGTGGGACCCTTGTACATGCGCAACACGTTCCGCCAACTGAGGATCCAACTGCGGTATATTTTTATGGAAAACTGAGCTAAAATAACGAGCAAAGGAGTCGATAGCTTCTTGTCCCTGTACCGGTCTACTTTCATACGTGTACACGTTGTTTTGCTGTCTGTTCTTTTTCTTATCCCTAACATATTCCCAAAACTTAGAGGGATCGCTGATAATTTTGTTTCCCACTGACTTCAGATACTTTTGTGAAGCACTATCTATAAGTGCCTTGACTTTGGACCTATAATATTTAAAAAGCTCTTTGTTAAATTCTAATCTCTTTTCCTTGAACATTTTTAAATTATAATGCTTTAGTTTAATATAATGAATGATCTCTCCAGTAAACTACTGTCCCTCTTCTCTTATAAACTACTTTTCTTCCTTCGAGCTTATATTAGAAAACCTAGTTCCCTCGTACAGTCAAGCCATAATCATGGGTGACTTTAACACCTGTCTCCTAAAGAACGACTCTCGTTCCTCCACCTTGAACTCCATCATCGAATCGAAAAATTTGACAATTCTCCCCTCGGATGCTACTCACCATTATCCACACTGTCAATCTACTTTACTCGACTTAATTATTGTTTCTTCTCCTGATCGTGTTGCAAAACATGGGAAATGCCCTGCAACCCAGTTTTCGTATCACGACTTGCTATATTTGTCATACAAACTGCGTCCACCTAAGCCTAAACCTAAATTTCTCTGGCTACGTAGTTTTCGTAAAATGGACCTTTGTGCCCTGCGTAGGGATGCCGCAGCCATCGATTGGGGAACACTTCAGAACTCCAGCTGCGTGAACCGAAAGGTGGAACTGCTCACATCCAACTTGACCAATCTGTACGACTTGCATGCACCTCTGCGCAAAATTAAGGTTAAACACCTGCCATCGCCTTGGCTGACAAATGATATTAAATCATTAATTACCAAAAAGGCTGCAGCCAAGTCCAGATACCGAAGTCGTCCTACGGAAGTGAATCGCAGCAAGTATGTAGCCATTCGTAATCACTGCACAAAGGTGTGTAGGAACGCTCAACGCCAATATATCCACAGCTCTATTGAAAACGGGGACCCAGCTCATGTCTGGAAGTTTTTAAGGTCACTGGGAGTAGGTAAGTCTCGGCATAACGTAATTTCCAATAACATAGATATGAATTCTCTCAATCAACATTTTACTGCTCCGTCCGCTTTCGACCCTGCTGTCAAAGTTAAAACCATAAATTATCTTTCTTCCCTTGCCACTCCCGACTGCTCTCCATTCTTCTTTACTCAATTCACTAGCTGTGATGTTAGGAAGAGTATAATGTCGATAACGTCTAACGCTGTGGGAGCTGACTGTGTCGGCCGTAATATGATCCTACCTATCATTGACGAAATCCTCCCTATAATCTGTCACATCTTCAACTTCTCGATCACATGCAGTACCTTTCCAAGTGCATGGAAAGATGCTCAAATTACGCCTATCCCTAAGAAGAGTAACCCTTCCTCCTTTTCAGAATATCGACCTATATCCATCCTATCCTTTCTCTCCAAAGTGCTCGAACGACTGGTTCACTCTCAGCTAAGTGGTTTTCTATCTAAAAATTCACTCCTAAATCCTTTCCAGTCTGGGTTTCGTCCTGGCCATAGTACTACGACAACCTTGGTTCATATTACGGAAGACATCAGATCGGGTATGGAAAACGGTGAGTTTACTGTTTTAGCTCTGTTAGATTTCACCAACGCCTTTAATAACGTTGATTTTGACGTTCTACTCGGCATAATGCGCTCTCTTGGCATATCTCCAGCAGTGATTGATTGGTTTCAAAGTTACCTGTTTGGTCGCCGGCAGCGCATCCGCATCGAAGACACTGTCTCCACATGGTGCCAAACGTCTGCTGGTGTACCACAGGGTGGCGTGCTATCTCCTTTACTCTTCGCAGTTTTCATAAACTCAATCACTATACATCTCACTTCTTCCTACCACCTATACGCAGATGATCTGCAAATTTATACAAGGGCTACCCAGGATAAACTGACGGATGCCGTCGACACTATTAACAAAGACATGGAAAAGATATGCGATTGGAGTAAGTCATTTGGTCTGAGGTTAAATCCAAATAAGACTCAGTCTATAGTCATTGGCAGCACACACGCTATCTCAAGAACAGACTGGTCGCTCCTCCCCCTAATCACCTGTGACGGTACCAAGGTGCAGTATAGTGACAAAGTCAAAAATCTTGGTATCTACATGGATAGTAGTCTTTCTTGGGGCCCTCAGCTCCAGGAGGTGAGCCGCAGAATGTTTGCCACAGCGGGGTCCCTGCGTAGGCTCCGAAGTTTACTGCCCATTACCACGAGAACTGCGCTAGCGCAATCTCTTTTTCTTCCCACCCTTGATTATGCTGATGCCAGCTATACAAATCTCACCGAAGACCAACTAAATAAACTTGAGAGACTCCAGAACCTCAGTATACGGTTCATATTTGGGCTTCGCAAATATGACCACATCTCCGAATATCGTGCAAAACTCAAGTGGTTACCTATACGCCTTCGCCGAAATGTTCATATTCTTTCCCTTCTCTATAACATTCTGTTTCATCCTCTCACTCCAATATACTTAAAAGAACGCTTCAACTTTCTCTGCGACACTCACTCAAGGACCTTGAGATCGTCAGTGAATTTGAAACTGAAAATGCCTAGACACTCCACAATGTTCATGGATAAATCTTTCACCGTTCAAGCGGTCCGATTGTGGAATGCCTTACCTATCACTATAAGACGTGCACAATCACTGCCAGTTTTCAAAAAATTAGTTACGGCTCACTATTTGCAGGAGGAATAGTGTTCATTTTAACATTATACTTATTTTACCCTTCCTCTCTGTCTTACCAAACTATATATCTACTGTGTCCCATAGTATGTGAATAATAATATTTAAGTCTACTATTTACTGTTCATTATAAACAAATTCTACCGAAATATTATTAGTATGTATGTATGTATGTTTTATTATGTAATATATCTTTCTCTAGGTACTCATCACATTTATCTAATCATCTACACTATAATATTTAATATCTATGTACACCAACTGCCCCAAATCTCTTCATATGTATCCTTCTCCATCCTATGGTTGCCTGTAAGAGATTGCCTCAGTGCGATAAGGCCGCCAATTGTCTACCACATAACCTGTACCTAAACAAAATCTATTTGTTGTATATTGAATTGGTGAACAATAAAGAGTTCTTTATTATTATTATTTATAAACCATGTTGGATATACATATTTTTGATTGCGTGGAATACTTTTTTTGGGGACGTGATTGTTAATGGCACTATTTAACTTTTTGTAAAGAGTATCCACTGCCACATTGATATCAGTCTGCAGAAGTAAGTCGCTCCAATCTATACAAGCAATTTCAGCATACAGCCCATAGAGATCTGCCTTGCGAAAATTCCACTCTGGGTTGGGGTTATTCGGGTTATTACTCTCTGTTAGAGACGGTATGCATAGTCCAGAGTCCTAAACATACCTATGGGTAAGGTAAGGGATATGTCGTGAGTTCAAGTCCCACTTGAACGCTTCTTTTTCTCGATGTATTTCGAACTTTAAAAAGTTAGCATGCATAAATGCTAAGAAAATTCATTCAAATACCTATGCTATTTCCCATTTCTATACATTGATTATTATATTCTACAATGCTACTTGCCAGCAAGTGGCATCTTGTCAAGGGGGGCAGATGTCATATCTTAACGCTGACCCGATTGTGGTCACCTGCCGGCTCCAATTATGAGTCCATACTAATCCATACTTATAAAATAATGTCTGTTATTAGTAGTAGATTTATTTATTTATTTATACATCATACTACCATCCTTACAGGTCATCACCCAATACAATGGTAGTAGACCACAATAATTAATCCTATACAATCACAATTCAGATAATAAGGTATTACAATAAATAATTAGTCGATTTGAATAGTCTTCCAACTGAGCTATTGAGCCACACCTGATCTTCCCTTCTCTATATATCCGTCTTTATGGCGATGGTGGAGTCATCTATTCAAGCCCCACTTGAGCATTGATTTAGATTGAGATTAGACCTTGAGAAAGGACATAGGTTATGTTTGGTCGCGATAACCGACATCCACGCGGGCGGAGCCGCGGGCAAAAGCTAATATAGTATATGCTATAAAATTTCATTTAAAAATATCATTCAGTATCTTAATGTTATATTAATTACACAAATAAAATTATACAGACAGACACTCTTTATATAAGGTCAACCGGGGCAATTGCGTCATATTTCTCGATCACTCCAAGTTATCGCCTTATTGTGAGTGAATTTATGGCATTATGCACTTTTTGAAACTCTAGTCTCATAATATGGCTATTTCTGTACAAAATCCTATTATTGATTTCTTCGCCAGAGTTTTACAACTGTGTCATATTGATTGTTTTTAAAAAATTGGAATTTTAGACGCATTTTCCCCGTCTGGGGCAAATGCGTCTTTCTTGAGTAAATACTTAATTGGTAAGCTATTCGTGAGAAAATCAAAGTAGTTCCTTTCGGATCAAATTTCTGTGCAAAAGAATGACAATTAAACTAAAAAAAAAGAATAATTGAGGAATTCAGAGACAATTTAGTAAAAATTGGGGAAATGCGTCTAGTTTTTGATGGACGCATTAGCCTCATACTAAATGCAGACGTTGTCAACATTTTACCTATAATATAAAAAAAAATATGGATTTGCACAAACAATGTTTGTTGCAGCGCCCCCTGGTGATTTGTCACCGTAACATCTATCTAAAAACATGCACCAATTAAACCCGAACCCATAACTGTAAACTACATCAAAATCGGACTAGTAGTTTGGAGAAAAATGGCAACATGTATTTGCACAAACATACTTATACAAACATCCTCTCACCCGAAACGCATATACCGTCTCCGTTCCGGCGTGGGTAAAAATGGAGCAAAATGGACACCAGAAAAATGAACTTTCCAACATCACTTGTGCATTTTGAATTATTATACTACCTATAATAAATGATAAGGGATATTGGGTATTATGTTTCTTGGCATTCCACATCATTGAAATAAAATTTCACTTTCGTATTAAAATGTGCGGACATAAAAAGGTTGTCGATTTCTGTTTTCGGGGTAAATGCGTCCCACAGTCGCAATTACCCCGTAAAGGCAGACGCATTTACCCCCAGACATTAATCCTAACCTTAAAAATGGAGATATAATTATTTCTTTAAATAAAGCTATTACACTAAAAATAACTGTCTGTGTAAGCAACCCATTGACTATTCTTTACAATGGTTATTGAATAAAATCAGTCAAATAAAGAAAACAGAAGATTAACATGGATTTGGTTACTCACCTCTCGCAGCGACAAGTTGTCCAGAAACGTGCAATTTACAAAATGGCTACATACTTCAATAAGAGAGCTAAAATGCCATCTGTACGAACATCATGTAAAGTATTTAGTTTAAGCAAATGTAACTAGATGGGAGAAATCAATGTAGATTGAACAGTTATCGAATAATTTAAAAAAGACGCATTAGCCCCGTAGACGCAATTACCCAAGTTGACCTTACATAATTACTACTTTGGTCAAGTTCGTGTGGGTTGCATTCCGCACGCGTTGTTGACCTTCAAGTCTGGCATTTTACTCGTATAACTCCCGGCATATATCTTGGACCCGTGAAAGAAACGAGGCCCTGGAACGCGGATTGGTTTGACTCCACTAGCCTTTTGCCCGCGACTGCACCCGCGCGGATGTCGGTTCTTCTTCCTCTTAGCGATAATCCCAGTCGCATCCGAAGCTTCCACCTCGGAGTCTGGGCTCCGCTTTTACCAGTCTAACTGCGGTTTTAGCTGGACTTTTTTTTTCTGTGGAGTGACTGCCATCTGACCTCCACCACCCAAAAACGATATCGAAGCATTGCAGCTAGACCAGATGTCGGACTTTTGAGGGCTCCAACTACCCGTAACGACTGCCATACATGTTCGTATGGCAACTGGGACCGACGGCTTAACGTGCTCTCCGAGGCACGACCAGACCAATGCAAATACCCATATTCATGCATACAAATATTTGCACTGAGCGGGGATCGAACCCGCGCCTCCTGCGTAGCGGCCGCGTTCACTAGCGCTACGCCACGGACGGATGTCGGTTATCGCGACAAAACATTTCTCAAAAGACGTAGGTGTACGAAGTTTCATGCTTCTAACTTTGAAAATGACAAACTTTCCAAACAAACTTTTATCACCTATATTACCCTCTTAGTAGTTAAACTTTGAAAAACGCTGATACACGTATTCATTTATTTCTTAAAAGACACAGGTTTATGAAATTTAGTGCATCTAGCTCTGAAAATGACGGACTTTCATACAAATTTCCATCCCTTATTTTAACCCTTTAGTAGCAGAATTTCAAAAATCCTTTCGTACTGGATGCTTACATCATAAAATGCATCTACTGGCAAAATTTCAAGGTTGTAGGTCCAGCGGTTCAGGCTCTGCGTTGATGAATCAGTCAGTCAGTGGGGCCAAGCAATTTTATATGTATACATTATTGGTGGACTTGTGCTCCTCCGACGACGCCCCGTTTTCCCAATTGAGCAGTCTGCGAAGTACCTCCACCCTACAGAATACCGCGGCCATAATAACCTCGTGTTGTGTTCCCGGCGGTGAGTAGGGTAGCCAGAGCTCACTGGAGAGTGTTTGTGCTGTCAGTGGGAAGACCAAAGGCTTGTCCTGTCTTCTGCACTGACGGCACAGAAACTCTCTGTTCTTACAGGGTCGGCAGCATCGGTGATTGTTGCCCTTGGGTTGCACTCGCACCCCGGCTGACCCAGTACCATCTCCGGTTTCGCGAGATCCCCTTGGGAGAGCCATTCTAATACCTCTGATGGCTAATAAATAAATAAATATTCCACAATATTCTACACTACGCTATCTAGACCCATGGTAAGCTTAACTAGCTTGTGTTATAGAATCTAGACTGCAGATAAACATACTAGATACTTTTTTTTTTTGTAAATACATGCATATTATACCTACATAGAAACACCCAGACCAATGCAATGCAAGCGGGGCGTGAAAAGGCATCTGATGAGGCCGTCAAGCTGAGTGCCACCACTGTTAACATGGTAAGTACATGTTTACGATGGTGACCCTCTTTCCGAGACTTTGCCTTTAGCTTAACATTAGGCGAGGTGAAGGCGATTGACGTGTCATATGCATACAATTAATTACACTAAGCGGGGATTGAACCCGCGCCTCCACACCACAAAGGATGTCAATGTTCATTTCCTGCAGTGAAATACAACTATGAGTAAGTAAATGCACAAAAAACCCAGGGTTTTTCCGCACATTCGACAAGTTGATCTACAAGTTTTTTTGTAGGTAGGTCTGTACATGTTTTTTGCTATAACAATAGATTTCTATGTGAGATGCTTTTGGTTCGCACCCGGCCAAGTTAGTGGGTCAATGCCGGTTAAACGCGAGTCGGAATAACACAAGAATCTATATCATTTACGTACCATGTGTCGTTTTGTAAGTGCTAATTTGGTATAGGGCTAAGATGTCATCCATTTACGGTGCGGAGTATACCTGCTAGAACCAAGCGTTTCAGTGATTCATTCCTATGCCGCACCACTAAGACCTGGAATTCCCTGCCAGCTCACGTGTTTCCTTCTTCCTACAGTCCTGGGTCCTTTAAGCGGGGCGTGAAAAGGCATCTAATGAGGCCGTCAAGCTGAGTGCCACCACTGTTAACATGGTAAATGTTTACGATGGTGACCCTCTTTCCGAGACTTAACTACTACTACTTAACTAAAGCTTAACATCAGGCGAGGTGAAGTCAAATTGACGTGTACTGCATAAAAAAAAAATGCTGAATAAATTGTATCTTTGACAGTCAGTATCACTACACCATCTCATCCGAAGGGTGTCGTAAGAGGCGACTGACGGAAACATACGCAGACGATATCACTGCGAGAGAAGGAACACTCGAAATAAAACCCTGTACCAACCCGTCTGGCTAGGACACAGTAGGACAGAGCCTGCCAACATTGGGAGAGGCCTGTGTCCAGCAGTGGACTGGGATAGGATCAGTGATATATTTTATTTTACAGTCAAAGGAGATAGGGTTACACCTTTAAATACAACTATATTATAAAAAAAGTGCAACCATATTTCCTATACATGTACAAGAAATACAATAACTACTATTTTCGTTGGAAAAAGTGAATGATTAATACCGGATTTGAACCCGTGACCAATCCGCTACAAGAGGAACATTCTAATCACTGTGCTACGTGACCCACGTCCTAAGCATTCAAAAATTAATGTATAGGAATCTGCCGTATTTGTTGACATTTATGAGCACTGCTCCGCTTCTTTAAGTAGTAGCGTGATGATATATAGCTTATAACCTTCCTCAATAAACCGACTATTTAATACAAAAGTAATTTTTCAAATCGAACCAGTAGTGCTTGAGATGAGTGCGTTCAAACAAACGAACTCATCAGCTTTTTATAATATAACCTACTAGCTTTTGCCCGCGGCTCCGCCCGCGTGGATGTCGGTTATCGCGACCAAACATAGCCTATGTCCTTTCTCATGGTCTAATCTGCCCCTATACCAAATTTCATCAAAATCGGTTCAGTGGTTGAGGCGTGAAAGCGTAACATACAGACAGACAGACAGACAGAGTTACTTTCGCATTTATAATATTAGTATGGACTAGCTGACCCGGCGAACTTCGTACTGCCAATTTTTTCCCACCCTCTACTACATTAAGCATGTATTATACGTATAAACCTTCGTCTTGAATTACTCTATCTATTAAAAGAAACCAATTCAAAATCTGTAGCGTAGCTTTGAAGATATCAGCATACATAGGGACGGACAGAAAAGCAACTTTATTTTATACAATGTAACTAACTGACCCGGCGAACATTTTTCATTTTGTTTCTGCCCGCGTGGCGTCTGGTCTCGTTCCCGGTGCACCCTCTACTACATTAAGCATTTATTATACAATTCATCATACAAAAATATACAAAATCTGTGGTAGCCTAGTGGTATGGGTAATGGACTGCTGAGACGAGGTCTCGCGTTCGATCCCAGGTTTACCATGGCACACACCAATGACTTTTCGATGCTTTTCGAAGTTATGTGTGTATTTATCGCAGGTTTATTTAATGGCAATAGGCTCGCCACCTATTACACTGGGACCTAAACATAAACTGGCGAAATGTGGGTGCTCACACCTCTGCCTACCCCTTCAGGGAATACAGGCGTGAGTTTATGTTATGTTATGTAATATGTTATACATATAAATCTTCCTCTTGAATTACTCTATCCATTAAAAGAAACCGAATCAAAATTCGTAGCGTAGTTTTAAAGAAATAAGCATACATAGGGACGGACAGAAAAGCGACTTAAATGATAATAATAACTTCTTACATATTAATGTTTAAGGAAAACGCTTTAATTTACATATGTGCAGTTATGGGCAAAACGTGGTATTTTAATAAATAGTACGGTTGTTATTATCATGATGTCATAATGTCGCGTATGAGACGACTGGACCATGATTCTGCATACATTAATATACTCAGCCCTGTCAATCCCCGAAGGGGGTACGCAGAGGTGTATTAGCACCCACGTTTCGCCAATTATGATTTTCGGTACTAACGACGTAATAGGGGGCGAGCCTATTGCCATCAAACGGGCTATTTGTTCAGCTATATGTCTGCTGTCGGATGGAGAACAGCCCTATCCCTAAGTCGCCTTCAACGACACACACGGGAAGAGATGGGGTGGTGCTATTATTTTATTTTCTTCAAAAAAATCCTCTAAATCGCTGTTAGTCTAGCACGTTTATTAAATGAACTCTTCATTTTAAAGGGTACTTTTAATCTGATTGTACTATATTAGTAAACTCGACATAACTGTAATAGAAGCGTAGTGAAGAAACTCGACATGAAGGGAATAGAAACGGGACAGAAAACGTAGACTCGACATAAAGGGAACAATTCGTATTTAAGCTCTCGCGGCCATCTCTCTCTCGCGCGAATATTATATAGGTTTTTGTTGGTGCAGAAATCCCCTGGGATACCTCTCCCGCCGGAGCCGGAAGGTTATGTCGGACTCGAACCAATTAAATCCGCACGCCGACTGAGGGTCGTGGTGTTAGGCCGGAGGTGAGGTTGTCTTCGACATATCCCTCGCACCCCGGCTGACCCAGGGCCAGACAGTAAGGGATGGGGACCGGGAGGGGGGACAACGGTGTCCCCGACTCGCCCCCGGAATGGGGAAGCGCTCTTCTCAGAGTTCATTACATATTTTCATTCATGTACTCACAAAATGACCAAATACGCATTATTTGTTAAGCTTTCAATCATCAGCTCGTATCATATCGATTGAACTGATAAGTGTTGACTCTAGTGGGTCGTTATCATCTGATAAACAACATATTTACTACGTATAAAGTAAATCTATCCATCTATCTATACATACATATAAAATTATTGTTAAACTTACTGTAATAACATGAATCAAACATTTGAAATACCTCCGACACTCCCCATCATCATCATCATCATCATCCACATAAAGACGTTAGTCCTGATTGCATCCGAGGCCACGGTGCCCTCGGAGCTCAGGGTCCGCCTTCCGGCTCTTCCTCCTCCACTTCGCACGATCTTGGGCGTCCAAGGTAGTGAGACCGTTTTCACGTATATCACCCTCCACGACGCCAAGCCAGCACTTCTTGGGCCTACCCCTTCTACCTGGACAGGGTGGGGGCGCCATTACCAGGCATTTGTTACCCACGTAGCTGGGCGGTTTCCGCAAGACGTGGCCGCACTAGCGGAGGCGGCTCTCTTGCATTTTATCTGCGATGTCACGGACATTAAGTTTGCTGCGGATGCGAGAGTTCCTCACGCGATCTTTACACGTGACTCCGACTCTCCCCATCCCCACTTTAACCCACATAACTTGTAAACGGCTCAACCGATTTTCATCAAACATGTCTAAGAACACTCGCACATAAGTCACCTTTAATACAACAAAAACTAAATTGAAATCGCTTCATCCGTTCGGGAGCTATGATGCAACAGACAGACACTTCAAACTTATAACACCCCTCTCTTTGAGTCGGGGCAGAATAGAATTCGGGCCACCCCATCTCTTCCCATGCGGTGTCGTACAAGGCGACTAAGGGATAGCGCTGTTTAACATCAGACAGATATATACAGCCCAGACTCAGCCTCAGATATAGGCTCGAGTCAACAATAGTGTCCGGAATATGTCAATAGGCTCACCCTCTAATACGTGGGACTGATAATCATAGTTGGCTAAATGTGGGTGTTAATACACTGACTACCTCTCTGGAGAATTATTATAGAATGGCGTTTTTACCCGACTACGGCGAAGCCAAAAGGAGGGTTATGATTTTGACAGGCTTTGTATGTATGTATGTATGTTCATTTGTTCCCTCATAGCTCCTCAACTACTTATTAGAACTGGACAAATGAGGTATCGTTACAAGCGGCTTGATCGTCCGATGGTTATAGGCTATATGACGTGTCACTCAACCTTGTGTGGCGCCCTCTAGCGCTCATCAGGTACAATGTTTAAAAATAAATTTGAGATAAATATGCCGTGTTTGGTATCAAATGAAAGTGCTTCATGAGCACATTTCAAATATGTATAAATTATTAGCTTTATCTTGCCCCAAAATAATTTAAATAAATAATAAAGTTTAAAACTAAAACCCGACTACCGAAAAATCACGCTCTAAAAAGTGACAAAAAAGAAAATCTCATGGATAGCCGTGGTCGTATGCCACTTGCTCTAGCAAAACAATATATTCTAGGGAAAAGTGGCATACGACCACGGCTATCCATGAGATTTTCTTGTTTGTCACTTTTTAGAGCGTGATTTTTCGGTAGTCGGGTTTTAGTTTTAAACTTTTTGTCTTATTCATATAATATCTTGAACCTAAAATGTGTTCTATAAACGCAGTACAAGTTTCTTGGATGTATTTTGAAGATAGCACGGGGTGCTACTGCGGTGGACGAGCTCACATTCACCAAATATATATCCAATCAATCAATGAGCCCACCGCAGTCCACTGCTCGAAAACGGCCTCTCCAAATATGGCACATTTCATTGATACTCCACTTTCCGCATCCAGAAGTAGATTGATCAAGTTTACAAAACAATCTACGCACTTCAGGGCTTTTAATATCTCGCTATTTATCTCCTTTTTTTTCGTGCGGAAATCCCCTCGGATACTTCCCCCGCCGGAGCCGAAAAGGGAGGTTAATCGGACTATCGGACTAAAACCGCACGCCGACTGTGGGTCGTGGTGCTAGGCCGGAGGTGAGGTTGTCTTCGACATATCCCTCGCACCCCGGCTGACCCAGGGCCATCCCTTACGGTCTGGCCCTTCTCGGCGCGATTAAGCTATTGTTTGATTCTTTTTTTATATTAATTGACTGCACCCCGCTAGATGGCAATAAAGCTGACGTGCAGTCCAGAAGATACAGACCATTCCCGGTGCCATTGGATGTAAAATGGTGGTCTCTAACTTGACGGCCTTGATAGATGCCTTTTCACGCCCCGCTTGAAGAACCCGGGACTGTAAGAGAGGAGGGAAATACATATGCGGGCAGATTCCAGCTCTTTATCGGGCGGCAGAGAAAAGATATATATATCTGACTAGCTTTTGCCCGCGGCTCCGCCCGTGTGGATGTCGGTTCCCGGCAATTATTCGAATTTTTCTCGCCGTAAAAACCTTCCCTGGACTTCCACGAATAATTATTCGTGGAAGACCAAAATTAGCCAAATCGCTAAAGGCTTTCTGGAGTTATATCGTCAGGAAGGAAAACCCGACTTATTTTCATATACCTAGTAGATGAATGAAGCAAATGTGGGTATGACGGTGGTCAGTCATGGTCCAGTTTGCTGCTTAGCCCCGCGCGAGACAAAAGGCAAATATTGACATGTGTATTTATAAATAGATAAACAATATCTATTGTGATTTTAGCCTGTCTTTGTTGG
The DNA here is from genome assembly GCA_914829495.1 of Eilema sororculum. NCBI lineage: Eukaryota > Metazoa > Arthropoda > Insecta > Lepidoptera > Erebidae > Eilema > Eilema sororculum. Next base: position 12,478,322 of record OU618561.1, on the reverse strand, counting down.
AAGGTGGAGATCGATCGATCACTGCATGGTCTATCTAGACTCGAGCATAATTTGTTATTTATCGGAGATTTCTATCGTATAACTCGATTCATATTATCTTGGGTGTTTAGGATCTTAATTCTTAAGCAAGTGTTAACTGTTTTATAACCGCACGCTCGATAGATGGCGTTGTACCGTTCGGCTACATCGCGGTATAGTTTCGTCGCACCGAAAAGTATAAATAACTCATAGTGTTTCAATAAAATTGTCTCAACTCAAGATTGTGTTTGCTTCCTGCTTGCCTACGCAATATATGTATTCTAGTACGAGTTCGTACATTGGGCCTAAATCGCAAAATATAGAGGCTCTAGGACACGCAGATTTTGTAATATCTATACTTGGTGAATTTCAGGTCGTCCACCGCAGTAGCATCCATGACTCCAAAATACATCTAAGAGACGTGTATTTAACGTATAGACTATAGAGTTATAGAACACATTTTAGTTCCAAGATATGTGAATCCATACTAATATCATAAATGCGAAAGTAACCCTTTAGTACAGGGGTAAATTATACCATGAGAAAAGACATATGGCTATGTTGTGTTGATAACCGACATCCACGCGGACGGAGTCACGGGGCAAAAGCTATACTTTTTGAACTTGAGCTCGTCCACCGCAGTTGCACCCTATGCTATCTTGGAAATACGAGTACATCTAAGAACCGTGTATTTAGCGTATAGAGCAAATTTTGAGTTCATTTTAGGTCCAGCTATGAATTAACTCTGTAGGCCAATTGTATTAATATTCTATTCAAAATTCAACCTCGGATCTCACAAAATTGAATGAAATGTCATACTCATAGCTTTTTATTTATTTTGCTATCGCGATCAAACATAGCCTATATCCTTCCTCAAAGTCTAATCTACCCCTATACCAAATTTCATCAAAATCGGTTCAGTGGCTTAGGCGTGAAAGCGTAACACAGACAGAGTTACTTTCGCATCTATAATATTACTAGCTTTTGCCCGGGGTTCCGCCCGCGTGGATGTCGGTTATCTCGGCCAAAAATAGCCTAAGTCCTTTCTCATGGTCTAACCTACCCCTATACCAAATTTCATCAAAATCGGTTCAGTGGTTTAGACGTGAAAGCATAACATACAGACAGATAGATAGAGTTACTTTCGAATTTATAATATTGGTATGGATTATGGATACATATATGCATACATATACTCACGCATATATTTTGTGCTATTTCCAACTCTACAAAAATGGAGGAGTAAATTTGAAAAATCAATGCATTTTTTATCTCTCGTAATTATTTATTTACAGTCGCCACGCGTGACATGTAGGTGAACACTGTTCAGGGCCGTTCTTTCCAATATATTTCTGTGGTTAGAACTTTGAAAAGGACGTAGGCTCTGTTTGCGGTAACCGACATCCACGCGGTAACAGCCTCAGGCAATAGCTCCACGTTCATTATTAGTTAATCGTCCAAGCTGCGCGTGCGCACCACCACAATCCCTTCACTTTTTATATCTCAGTTCGGAAACCGAACATTTGTGACGTCAGTACAGTCAGCCTCACAACGATATTGACTATCAAGTCTCAAAATGATCTTAATACCAAGGTAGCAAATTCGCTTGGTGCTGTAGAAAATATAAGTATCACCACCCCATCTCATCCGAAGGGTGTCGTAAGAGGCGACTGACGGAAACTTACGCAGACGATATCACTGCGAGAGAAGGAACACTCGAAATAAAACCCTGTACCAACCCATCTGGCTAGGACACAGTAGGACAGAGCCTATTAACACTAATAGATTGAAGATAAATCAAACTGTTTTATTGATTTGAATTGTATTATAATAAATAATGACAGCCTCTGTGGTGTGGCAGTAGTGAACGCGACTGCTACGCCGGAGGCTCGGGTTCGATCGAATATTTGTATGCACGAATATGGTTATTTGCATTGGTCTGGGTGTTTCTATGTAAAATATGTAGGTATGTATTTATAAAAAAAAGTATATAAGTATATTTATCCGCATTATAGATTCCTTATCACAAGCTAGTTAAGCTTACCATGGGTCTAGCATTGTACAGAATGTTGTGGAATATTTATTATTTTATTAACCGACTTCAAAAAGAGGAGGAGGTTCTCAATTCGTTTGTATTTTTTTTTATGTTTGTTACCGCCAATTTTGGGGAATGAGTGAACCGATTTTGATAATTATTATTTTTTATTTATTACTAGCTTTTGCCCGCGGTTCCGTCCGCGTGGATGTCGGTTATCGCGACCAAACATAGCCTATGTACTTTCTCATGGTCTAATCTACCCCTATACCAAATTTCATCAAAATCGGTTCAGTGGTTTAGGCGTGAAAGCGTAACAAGACAGACAGACAGAGTTACTTTCGCATTTATAATATTAGTATGGATTTATAAATACAACCCTGTACCAACCCGTCTGGCTAGAAAACAGTAGGCCGGCCTACCAACATTGGGAGAGGCCTATGTCCGGCAGTGGATAATTGAATAAAGAGAAAATCAAACTGTTTTATTAATTTAAATTGTATTTTTTTTTTTTTTTTTTATTTAACATTTATGCACACACAAAACAAACATAATATATATTGAATGAAAAAGTTAGTATTATCGTCCGAACTATAAAGGTGTGTACCGAATATCAGAAGAATCAGTCAACACGAAGGGGGGAGATCAAGGTGTTTACTTATAGTATTTTTTAGTCAAACTCAATTTGATACTGACTGTACAATGCGGAATATAATGGTGTCTCTTTCTATCACGCATGTTGTCTTTGTCGCTCGTATCACTTTCACTGCACAAGGTCTATCGTGGTATGGTCATTGCAGTGTCTTGATATAATTGTAGTTGGAGGCTGTGAGCTGAGTGATAAGACAATAACCTTTGATCAATGATAGCTTGCCTTACATCATACATTCATAAACATAAACTCACGCCTGTATTCCCCGAAGGGGTAGGCAGAGGTGCTAGCACCCACATTTCGCCAGTTTATGTTTAGGTCCCAATGTAATAGGTGGCGAGCCTATTGCCATTAACCGGGCACTTATAAACATGCGATAAATACACACATAACTTCGAAAAGCATCGACAAGTCATTGGTGTGTGCCATGGTAAACCTGGGATCGAACCCGAGACCTCGTCTCAGCAGTCCATTACCCATACCACTAGGCTACCGCAGCTTGGCTTATAGGTTCTAAAATGCGGATAAATATAACTATATAAGACACAAATTCGCTCTTGTGTGGAATACTGTTCTCATCTCTGGGATGGTTCCGCACAATACCTGTTAGATGCTCTTGACAGAATGCAGGAACGTGCAGTTCGTATCATAGGTGATCCTGAGGTTACCAACACCTTAGAACCTCTGCAGTTGCGTAGAGACGTTGCCTCTCTGCCCGTTTTCTACCGCCTCTACCACGGCGAGTGTTCTGAGAGAACCAGAACAACACGTGCGGGTCTGCAGTGCCATCCACACACGGTGGAATCGACACTCGACGGTTTGAGGGAAGAAAACATATACTTTTTTTAAAGTTCCATATTTACTGCAGGGGATAAAAGGACACCACCCACGTGATGACCGCTTGGGAAAACCACAGCATGAGATAATTCCACAGCTTGAGTGTATATGGGATGTAGTTCCTTTCATACCCGGTAATTTCACTCGCAATGTTTAAAGATGAATTCCCTGTCTATGGCGAGCGGTGCAATGATACTCTTATGCTAGCACTACACCCACACAGATGCATCTGCCGACGTCTTCCCGATGAAAGTAAAAGTCCAAAATGGAATGAAAGCATTTACACTTTTTCATTTACTCTGCAAAAGTCATTGAATTTTGAACTATAACCGCATCTGTTTATAAGTCTATTATCTAATGTCTTACTTCTGTTATGGAATCTAGAATGCGGATAAACATACTTATATAGTTTTTTTGTAAATACATACATATTATTCATAGAAAACACCCAGACCAATGCAAATAACCATATTCATGCATACAAATATTTGCACTGAGTGGGGATCGAATCCGCGCCTCCTGCTTGGCAGTGGCGTTTCCTACCACAGAGGCTGTCAAAAGTATATCACCCCCACCGGCTACCGCAGAAAAATCTAAAACGGACTGACTAAAACCGCACGCCGTTTCGGATCTTCAGATGCTGGGGTGTGAGATTGCCTAAAGCGTATCACCCCGGCTGACCCAGGGCTGTCTCCAATTTAGAAATGATCCTATTGGGTGTGGAAACCACGGTGCCTCCATCTTGTACCCCGGCCTCTCGGACTCCGGCGACTCCTTCTCAAGCACAAATACAACAAAAAATAGCCTATCGCAGTCCACAGCTGGACATAGGCCTCTCCCAATGTCGGCAGGCTCTGGCCTACTGTTTCCTAGCCAGACGGGTTGGTACAGGGTTTTATTTCGAGTGTTCCTTCTCTCGCAGTGATATCGTCTGCGTATGTTTCCGTCAGTCGCCTCTTACGACACCCTTCGGTTGACATGGGGTGGTGATACTTGTATTATTTCTCCGTCACCACACGGATAATACCTTCTTAAGCATTAAATAAATAATATCTAGTAATTATAAATCAATGTTTCCTTTATCTTTTTATGTAGGTCACAGCACAAACACAGGTTTTATATTAAGTACGGTTCAATATAATATGTATAAAGATAATAAGATTATATCTGCCATTATTAGTCGTGTAATAATACTATTATTATCATTGTTTGATCGAACAAACGTTGGCTTATCTTTGATTAAATTCGTTTAGACCGTCTGGATAGTCCACAACTGCGCGTTTCTCGAGAAACTTTCTGCCTCACACAACTAAACTGTGGAATGAACAGAACTGTCACCAGCGGTATTTCCGAACCAATACGACCTTTAAACCTTCAAGACAAGAGCGTACTCTCTTTTAAAAGGAAGGCAACGCACTTGTGACTCCTCTGGTGTTGTGGGTGTCCATGGGCGGCGCGTTGATCGCTTACCATCAGGCGATTCGTCTGCTGATTTACCTCCCTATTCCATAAAAAAAGAAAGTTTAGAAGTAGTAGAAACATAATTTGCGTTATAGGTTCCCGGTGGAGTAGAATAGCACCACTCCATCTCTTCCCGTGGGTGCCGTAGAAGACGACTAAGGGATAGGGCTGCTCTCCATCCGACAGTAAACATACAGCACAAGACAAAGGGCCCGCTAGACGGCTATAGGCCCCTATTACGTCGTTGGACCGAAAATCATTTTATTTTCTTTTTTAAAGAATATTAGAACCGAAATCCATACTTCCATACTAATATTATAAATGCGTAAGTAACTCTGTCTGTCTGTATGTTACGCTTTCACGCCTAAACTACTGAACCAATTTTGATGAAATTTGGTAGAGGGGTAGATTAGACCATGAGAAAGGACATAGGCTATGTTTGGTCGCGATAACCGACATCCACGCGGGCGGAGCCGCGGGCAAAAGCTAGTTACTAATATTCCCTCTAACCCCTCCAACTAAGTTAAATTGCTTGTACTAGGAGTGGGTTCACGTCGGTAGTGTAATGGCCAGGATCCGAACCCGGGACCTTTCGATCGTAAGGCCGACTCCTTAACCACTAAGCTACCGACGCTTGGCTGACCAAATTGACGAAACGTGGGTTCTAATACAACTCTGCTTACCCTTGGTGGATTTGAGCTTCTCTGCCGTAGCATCCTGCGCTATCCTTAGACATCCAAATACGCGTACTGCGCATATAGAGCACATTATGTGACGTCATAGAATCCCTGTAAAATTTGATTACGTCATGAACAACTCAACAAGGAAATAACGCAATAAATCCATAACTGATTCAGTTAATTCAGTATGTAATCAGTGTTATAACTGTATAGTCGGTGCGCGTGCGCATCGATCAGTTATATTATTATTTATTTTATTTTATTTATTTATTTGAAATAATAGTTCTATAACCAATCGGATACAGTGAGTGTGCTAGTGTAGTGTTACTATTAATGGTATTTATTATTATTATTAATTACATTTATTTGACAGAATAGTTCTATAATCGATAAAAAAAAATATAAACAAGCTTTTGCCCGCGGCTCCGCCGGGTGGATGTCGATTATCGCACCAAAACATAGCCTATGTCCTTTATCAATGTCTGATCTACGTCTATATCAAATTTCAACAAATTTGGTTTAGTGGTTTAGGCGTGAAAGCGTTAACATACAGACAGGGACAGAGTTACTTTCGCATTTATAATATTAGTATGGATATGGATTTTAATGATATATAATGTTTAATTAACTTAAGCTTTATATATTTAAATAGGTAAATAAATAAATAAATTAAACTAAACTATTAAACTATAGTCCATTCGGTTAGGGTAGGCAGCGCGAGTGTAACGCTGTGTTGCAAACGTCCGCGGTAACCACTTTCCATCAGGTGGGCCGTGTGCTTGTCTGCCACTTAAGTGGTATAAAAAAGGTGCATAACTAACGTGAAATATCTAAATGTGTCTTTTTAATATATTTTATTTAAAAACTCAGTTTATATTTTACTGTTTAGAAATTCATTTTAGTGGCTAGCGAACGAAATTGAACCATTATTTAGTCAATTAGTTAGCCTATACCTATGTGTTTTTATAAAAAGTCACTACAAGTAAGGGAAAGGTCGTGGGTTCAAGTCTCTCTTGAGTCCTTCTTTTTCCCGAAATATTTCGAATTTAAAAGTTAGCACAATAAATGCTATAAAATTTTCATTCAAATATTTGGGCGGAGCCATCAAAATTCAATGTTTAAAAATGGTTGTAAAATCATTCATTGGTTGGAAGAGCATTCCCCCTGTAAGGGAAATATCGTGGGTTCAAGTCTCACTTGAGTCCTTCTTTTTCGATGTATTTCGAGTTACTACAAGATTGATATATTTTTATAGGTATACGTTATAGAAGTGCTACGTGCTGGTATATCCATGTCATCAAGGTTTTCCTTGTAAATTAATCCTCGTCTAACAAGGAAAATATTAGTCTGTAACTAGTTGCCCATCCTGGCTTTGTACAGATTAAACTTGTAAAATCAAAAATCGTTTATTCTGCATAGACCATTAGCTCTTACAAAACGTCAATATAAAGTAAATATTAAATACTAGTTTAGCAAATGGACCACCGGTACGAAACACGGCCCAGACCTGAGAAGACTCCGGCAAGAAACTCAGCGGGCATTTTTTATTTGGTCTATTTACAAACATTTACTTAGCCTAAAACTTATGGTCTAGATACAACGCTTTGCTTGAGTAACATAGCAACCCCATTTACCGAGTCCTTTTTAGGATTTCGTAGGCCCTGGGTCAGCCGGGGTGCGAGGGATAGGTCGAAGACAACCTCACCTCCGGCCTATTACCACGACCCTCAGTCGGCGTGCGGTTTTAATCTGTTCGAGTCCGACATAACCTCCCCTTCCGGCTCCGGTAGCGGAGGTATTCGTGTGGGAACTGGGATCCAATCTGTCCCCGTAATAACCGGGGAGATCCAGTTAGTGTTCTAATACGTGAGATCCGACATTGTGTCAACAATTTTCCCGTAATATCGGGAAAACCAACTACCTAAATATTATTGGTGATTTCCTTAACGTATTATTTACGTATAATTTATTCGCACTAATTAGTGTCTATTTACGCATATCAACTACATAGTAAGCAAAGTCGCTTTCCGCGGCCCTATGTATGCTTATATCTTCAAAACTATGCTACAGATTTTGATGCGGTTTCTTTTAATAGATAGAGTATTTCAAGAGGGAGGTTTATGTGTATAATACATGCTTAATATAGTAGAGGGTGCAGCGGGAAAGGGATCGAATAAGGGCGAAGCTAAATGCATATAAAGGGTATGTGTCTCAATAAGAGTGCACTTTTTAATTTTAAAATAAAAACAAGTATTTTATGACAGAGTTGTGATATTTTTATTGTATTTTAAAGAAGACATGTTCCGAATAAGTATGGAATAAAATATTCGGCATTTTCATGAAATTTTCCATGACTTTTGTACACAGATGTGGCTGTATCTTACCGATGATGTGTTGGATTTTCGATTTGAGCTCAGGAATAGTTTCGGGTTTATTCGCACAAACCCGAGATTTTACAAAACCCCAAAGAAAAAAATTGCATGGCGTTATATCGCACGATCGTGGTGGCCAGATGACATCAGAATTTCATGAGATAATGTGTTGTGGAAATCGTTACTGCAATAAATCGATTGTTTTGCAATGAGTTTTTACAATTGTAACGGGTTGTTCTTTCGAAAAGCTCTCCATTTTTAATAATCGGAATAAACTGAGGTGACAACTGTAAAATTTCAGAGTTACCACATATAAGCCCGAAGGGATAGGCGAGGCGTTTTAGAGCAGTATTATTTTATCATCATAATCATTAGTCCCCATCGTATTAGACGTTCTCATTTCGGAGTCTGGGTACTTACTACTATTTCGATCTAATTATGATTTTCGGTCCCACGTAATAAAAGACCGGCCTATTGCCATCAAGTGGGTCATCCCGATGTATTTCGAACTTAAAAGTTAGCATAATAAATGCTATAAAAATTTCATTCAAATATTTGGGCAGTCATCAAAAATCAATGTTTAAAAATGGTTGAAAAATTATTCATTGGTTCCAACAGTTCGTAGCAAAGTTGGTAGATTGCTCCACCAATGCTCTTAAAGACGGATATAAAGAGAAGGGAAATTTGAAGTGATTCAGGTGTGATTCAATAGCTCAGTTGGAAAAGCATTCCCCTGTAAGGGAAAGGTAGGTTCAAGTCCCACTTGAGTCCTTCTTTTTCTCAATGTATTTCGAACATAGTAAATGCTATAAAAATTTCATTGAAATCAAGCGGGCACTTTGTCATGGGCTGTATGTGTACTGTCGGATGGAGAACAGCCCTATCCCTTAGTCGCCTTCTACGGCACCCACGGGAAGAGATGGGGTGGCGCTATTCTACTGCACCAAGAACCAACACGGCTAGTTCATATTTTTTATCTGTCAATGTCAAACTGTCAAAGTAACGAACTATTCTGTCGGGGAGTTTTGGCGGGAAAGCGTATAGGACGCATCGCGATATTATTTTATTTTCCGAAATTGGTGTGAATTCGAGTTTTTATGTATAAAAAACTAAAACCCGACTACCGAAAAATCACGCTCTAAAAGTAACGAACAAGAAAATATCAAGGATAGCCGTGGTCGTATGCCACTTTTCCCTAGAATTTATTGTTTTGTTAGAGTAAGTGGCATACGACCACGGCTATCCTTGATATTTTCTTGTTCGTTACTTTTAGAGCGTGATTTTTCGGTAGTCGGGTATTAGTTTTAAACTTTATTTTTTATTTATATTATTTTGGGGCCAAGTAAAGCTAATAATTTATACATATTTGAAATGTGCTTATTACGCCCTTTCATTTGATACCAAACACGGCATATTTATCTCAAATTTATTTTTTAACACAGTACCTTATGAGCGCTAGATGGCGCCACACAAGATTGAGTGACACGTCATATAGCCTATAACCATCGGACGATCAAGCCGCTTGTAATGATACCTCATTTGTCAAGTTCTAATAAGTAGTTGAGGAGCTATGAGGGAACAAATGAACATACATACATACATACATACATACATAGCCTGTCAAAATCATAACCCTCCTTTTGGCTTCGCCGTAGTCGGGTAAAAATGGTGGATTTTTAGACATAACATCTTGGACAACTCACACGCGTGTAGGAAAGTGGCATGTTACAGTGAATTGTGACTCTACGTGTTCAATCCAAATCTCCCCAACCAACCAACAACTTTAGTGAGGCAGCAATCATCTCATTCATCGTCATTATCATCATCATCAACATCATTAACCCATTATCATCATCATCATCAATCATTTTAACTAGTTATAATATCATATACTTGACTTATTATACTTGACGCTAAATGCGCAGCAAGAAGCCAGAAAAATAATAATTAAAAAAAACTATTCTGTCAAAAATATTCAAAAATAGAATTCAAAATTCGAAACAGGAACACTCACGTAACTAGTGTTTTATAGTGAACGTGTATGTGTGCGTGTGCGAGTGAGACAGTGATATATGTACAAACGTTAAGCGTGAAGGAGACAAAATGATTTCGAGAGGCGTCAAGTACCAGCGGTTGGATGACTTGGATGTCGGGTAAGATTTTTATTTAAATTCTAGATTTAAGATAAAATTGGTTGTCTCCAAAGTCGGTTTACTGACGATAGTTGAACGTGACAACGTCATAAGAAAATACTGACGGAATGGTTTAATTTTTCAAAAGAAATTTGTTTGATTTGTCGCTCGTTCCGCGCTCTCGCTTGCACTTCCAGCCTTAAATGGAACACCTCAGGGCGAGGTAACGCCGCATGATGTCATGTTTTTTCGTGCGTGCAGCCGGCTCCATGGAATTATAAGACGTTGTCACGTCAAAAAAAATTATAGGACACGTCAATTTCAGATTATCTCACCCGATGGTAAGATGAACGCGAAGTTTCAGGAAAGAGGGGTCACCATTACAGACACCAACAATGTTACATATAATAGGTATCTGGGATATACGGAAGGTGGAGGATCAGGTCCTATGGCGCACATTCAAAGATTCCTTATAACTTACCGTTTTAACGTTAGGTAAGTAAAAAATAACTTACTCCATTCGGTTAGGTAAGTACCTGCCTAACTAAACGTAAATAATCTTGATGTGTTTTTTTAAATACGTCTTACTAGCTTTTGCCCGCGGCTCCGCCCGCGTGGATGTCGGTTATCGCGACTAAACATAGCCTATGTCCTTTCTCAAGGTCTAATCTACCCTTATACCAAATTTCATCAAAATTGGTTCAGTGGTTTAGGCGTGAAAGCGTAACATACAGACAAACAGGCAGACAGACAGAGTTACTTTCGCATTTATAATATTAGTATGGATACATAGAAACACCCAGAGCAATGCAAATAGCCATTCATGCATACAAATATCTGCACTGAGCGGGGATCGAACCTGCGCCTCCTGCGTGGCTGACGCGTTCACTACCGCCACGCCATAGAGGCACGCCACAGTCAAATATTGAACTAAGGAAACTATTTGAACTGTACCGCGGGCGGATGTCTCTGCCTTGCCCCCCTCCCGCTATCAAGGTGTTATCAGACAGTTATCAAGTACTCGACTCGCCGAAGATTGCCTGACAATAATATTTGTGCCCTATTGATAACAACTAGAGGTCCTTGGAGTAATCTACCTAGAGGCTCTGTGAGGCAAACATCTATAAACACAAATGAATAAAAATACATTGACGAGAATTGAGAGAGGAATGTCAAGATGGTTCGGACATGTTGAGAGAATGAATGAAAGAAGACTAACGAAACAGGTGTATGAGGCGAGTGTAGATGGTACCGGCGGAAGGGGAAGACCTAGGCGCACATACCTGGACCAAATCGGGGAAGTGTTAGAACAGGGGCAGGTCAGGAGTACCCTAAACCGACGAGCATGCATGAAGAATGTAATGAGAGTGAAAGAAGCGATAGTATGTCAGGATCGTAGCAAATGGAGATCCGTGATCTCTGCCTACCCCTATGGGAAACAGGCGTGATTTTATGTATGTAAATAAAAATGGAGTGTGGACTGCAGCAGGCTAATTGTGTATTATCCTATAGTTAAAATAAATTATGTAACCGAGCTTATTAAATTAAGAATGGTAAAAGAGCGGTAAAAATTGCGTCGGTTCTTATTTTATAGTTTTTATTTATTTTTAATCATCCACACAATCTATCATAGTAACTGATTTGACTATTAAATTTTATGACGTCATTAAGTAAATCTTTTTTTTTTAAAGTTACCATAAAACTTATCGTTTAGACGTTTAGTAAAAAGTAATTAATTTGATTAGTCAGTAAATACCCAATTGATTAATTAATTCCCGCCGAACCACCTGTACCATTAGTCAGTACCATTGATGGTACAATTGGCACTGATTTATCTCACTAGTACCCGGGAAATAGATACAAGTGTTACACTCGACGTTACTTCATTAAAACAAAAATCTGATGGTACACTACTTTATTTTATATAGGTATATTTGTGTTATCTGTTTGCAATGTTTAAATTAAAGTTTTTTAATGAATGCTTATGAATATACCTACGAGTATAATAAAATGTCTTTTTTTATTGTGAACGGATAATTTCCGAAACGGCTCGGTTAAGTTTGATGTGATTTTGAATGTACATAGTGGTTTTATGTTATACATATCGCGGTTTAGATGGCACAATTTAATTCAGGAATAATTTTGTGCCAACAGTGAATCATTTACACAAAAAGAAGATTATAGATAAGATGGACGAATTAACTAGTTTTCGTTAATTTAGTTACTTACCTGAATATACAATTATTTTTTTATTTATATTATATTATTCTGAAATAGAAAAAACACCGCTTATCGCTGACTTGAACTTCAAAGTATTATTTTTATAACGTTTTTTTTAATTAAAACTGAACAATTCCATTTTTCGCCGCTCCGGGGGTCCCTACAACCCGAAGGGGACCATCTCGAAAGATGCAGGTCCTGGGTCTGCCGGGGTGGGAGAGATATGCTTTCGGCAATCTCACCTCCGGCAACCAAAGACCCATGACGGCGTGCGTTTTAGTCGGTTCGAGTCCGACATAGCCGCCTCCACCGGCTCCGTGGGGATTTTTCGCACGATAAAAAAGGGTACATGTGGTATGGTGTAGAAACGTATAGAACATGTCTGTCCTTATCAGTGCCTGTTATCACTCGCGGTGGGTAGGTAGGTACATCAACCGTCGATTTATCAACCGTTATGAGATGTGAATGTACACAGATAAACTTTTGTTGTTGTTGTTATTTTTTCCAGTAATCCCCACTAGTTACATACAACTCAGACTAGTGGGGATTTTTGGAAAAATCAGTAACAATCCCCACCAGATGTTATTGTTTTAAAATTATTTAACAAAAATGCGTTAAAATTATTTAGTTAAATATCTTTCATTATAAACAAAAATTAAAACTTTTTATGGTAACGTAAAACGCCAGTGTTTTTTTTATAAAGTACACGTCAATTTGACTTCACCTTGCCTGATGGTAAGTTAAAGGCAAAGTCCATCATCGTAAACAACATCCCGTGGGGATTGTTACTTATTTTTCCAAAAATCCCCACTAGGCTGAGTCTGTTTAACTGGTGGAGATTTCAGGAAAAAAAGTAGCAATCCCCACTGGTGGGAATTTGTCGGTGGGGATTTGTGGGTGGGGGGTTTCTGGAATAAACCGAAGGAAACACCTGAACCGGCAAGAAGTTCCAGGTTTTAATGGTCACAATTCTAGCCCTCCTCTGAAATTTCTTATCCAGCATTAGCCTAAGTGGTTGCATTTTTTATAACCACCATTAATATTCTTTGATACCATTTCATACATTACTTGCTGCGCACTCGGCGTTGTATATAGAATGCCTAGGCATTGTATAGAATACCGGATTATATTCATTGCCGGTAACATAGATATTAATACGAAATTCTAAATTCGACGTCCGACACGCATTTGACCGGATTTTATTATAACCCCGAAAAAAACGTATACTCCGTCCATTATATTATTGTATTTTAGACAGCTCACTGACAGTGGTCGGTATAACTTTGTTCTAGCGTCAACACCTGAAAATCCTAACAAAAATTAGGCGCCTATACGTCATTTATCATTGACAACGTCACGTCCGCCAGAAAGCAATTTTAGGGATGTAGTTAGACTGTGTTTTTATTATAACTTGAAAATGTCACTATCGATATCGACTACAGAAAAAACATTTTTTTTTATATAATTTATCTGGCGGTTTTTAACCGATTTCTAAACAATAAATTTGGATGTTCATATTTTTTATATTTGTATGATTTTTACGGAAAAAATATTTTTGTAACTCCTTCATATGTTGACGGATTGTCAAAATTCTTTTTTTGTTTGAAAGAGGTTTATTCCAAAATCATCCCATTTAAATTTCATAAAGATCTGATGATGGTTTTCAGAAACAGGTTACGGAACTCTTCAATAAATACTAGGAAATCAGCATGTTGGAATATTCTTCTAGAAGCCAGTTGTTTTATTTTGTAGATTAGCGTGTGCGTTATGGTCCACAATCGTTTTCTATTACATTTGTAAATTGTACAGACGCGAAATATTTATTACTGCTTTATTATTATGTAGAGAAAGATAATAGATTATAACTCCACACGAAAACATATATTTATCATAATATTTTCATTTATCGATTAATATTTTTTTTAATCAAGGTTTTTAACTTTGTCGATATTTTAAATTTTCATGCAATCACTACTTTCATCTGTCAAAAATACAATAATATAATGGACGGGGTATAGGTATATTTATTTATCTACATTTTTTTTTGTATAGATTTCAGTCTCATAAATCCATCTACACATCAGATAATAAATGTCAGACGGGTCGTATTGTAATCCTAATCCCCAGTGACGCGGGAGGGTGGGGAGTGGGAGGTAGGAGGGCACGCCCACGGCCACGGCCTGAATGTCCGCGCTATGAGATGAATTTATCAATAATGCCTAATGAAATTCTAAGACGTGCTCTCGGTACAAAGAGCGGGTCGTACCATACATACATACAGATATTTATTATTTATAAGGCAGGCACATGCTGTAAAAACGTTTCGAACGTTTTAGCGTCCCGGGTTCAAATCCGGTTTCGGTTGGGGGTGGTATCCGTGGAGATTTTTCGCACGATAAAAAAAAGACTATACAATTAAAGTATGTATATCTGTTGACCCCACACTAGGCAAGCCTTTCTTGTAGGTGCCATGACGTTTTCCTTACTCTGTCAAAAAATAAAATTAAGTGACAAAATTCATGAAATTCTTTTCTACAAGGATTTTTTTTTTGAAATCCCTCATACGTTTTTCCTATCACCTGAACATTATTCCCATATTGAAGGAATTTTTACAGCATTAGGTATGCTAACTATACAAATCGAATACATAGGGAAAACGACCTAAACGTCGCTTTAAAGACGTATAAGATGGGAAATTTGAATCACATCGGGCGTGTCTCGGTAGCCGAATTGGTCAGGCATTCCCCCTGTAAGGGAAAGACTGCGGGTTCGAGTCCCGCCCGAGAAGATTCTTTTTCCCTATGTATTCGATTATTCCCATACATTATCAAAAAAAAAAATGTTTTTTCTTTCGCCAAATTAATACTCCCAGATGATTAAGTGTGCCCAAATTCTTTTTTTCCAAAACGACTATAATATCACCTTGTATACCGGTAGCTAGACCTTGGATTATGACTATATCATGTTTAGATTTATGTAGTTTGCTAGCAATATTTTATGTAACATTCGTAGTGTCCATTGTTTGAGTGCAAGATGTCCTTTGGAATGAACACAAACCCGTAAGCTGCACGCGCGCTGTGCGAATACCATTGTACATTACGTGTTCGAGATGTTATAAATTATAATAGAAACAATAATTAATCTATATTTATACTATACGCCGGAGCAGCGGTGTCTTCTATACAAGACCCAAATTCGTTCCTGCGTGGAATACTGCTCACATCTCTGGGACGGCTCCGCAAAGTACTTATTAGATGCTCTCGACAGGTTGCAGCGACGTGCGGTCCGCATTATTGGGGATCCTGAGGTCACGAACACCCTCGAGCCTTTGCATATGCGTTGAGATGTTGCGTCTTTGGCAGTTTTCTACCGTCTCTACCATGGTGAATGTTCTGACGAGCTCTTCCAATTAGTCCCACCCTCCCCTTTCCTTCACAGGACGACACGTGCAGGGCTAAGATGCCATCCATTTACGGTGCAGAGTATACCTGCTAGAACCAAGCGTTTGATTCATTCCTATGCCGCACCACTAAGACCTGGAATTCCCTGCCAGCTCACGTGTTTCCTTCTTCCTACAGTCCCGGGTCCTTTAAGCGGGGCGTGAAAAGGCATCTAATGAGGCCGTCAAGCTGAGTGCCACCACTGTTAACATGGTAAATGTTTGCGATGGTGACCCTCTTTCCGAGACTTTGCCTTTAGCTTAACATCAGGCGAGGTGAAGACAAATTGACGTGTCCTGTATAAAAAAAAAATAGCCTTTACCCGCGACTTCGTCCACATTAAGTTCGGAATAGTAAGGTATATAATAATATATTTATTTATTCAGACCAGGGTCCATTCTGTTAGTATACATAATCTTATAAACTAATGTTAGTAAAATTAACCTAATGACAATATTTATTTTATTCTAATAACCTA
This sequence comes from Eilema sororculum, assembly GCA_914829495.1. Lineage (NCBI taxonomy): Eukaryota > Metazoa > Arthropoda > Insecta > Lepidoptera > Erebidae > Eilema > Eilema sororculum. The sequence goes on along the minus strand of OU618561.1, from coordinate 12,461,997 downwards.
GGACGACCACTGCGCCACAGGTCTATGTAGTCGCATCCAGTGTCCCCACATAGGGCTGTCCCACCTGTCTGCCACGGTGTTCAGAATGTTGTTGGGGCTGTCGCGCACTCTGCGCATGATAGAAGCGCATCTTTTACGCATAATGGCGTGAAAGCCATCTACTGCCGCCTCGGCGAACATGCCGGACGCGCTGCAGTAACGCGGCAGCCCCATCAACACCCTGAACGCATCATTATATTGCACGCGCAGGGCGCTGTATGACCTCTGCCTATAGCTAACCCATAGACTGCACGTATAAAAGGACTGGCAAAACGCCCTAAAAAGTGTCACCTTTACCTGTCCTGTGCAACGTGCAAATCTACGGGCCAACATGTTACATCGGACAGCCAGCGCCCTACGCTCACGCTTAATGTCTAAGTCATCACTTAGGTCGTCAGAGACCCAGTGGCCCAGATATTTAAAACTAGTGGCTTGTTTTAGAGGTCTACCGTACAGTTTTAATTGTTGTGTGTAGGTATATAATTTTGTGCCAGCCTTAAATACAAGTACTTCACTTTTTGTAACGTTATATCTGAGCCCGTGGGCCTCCGCATACCCCTCACAGATCTTAAGCAGGCTCATCATACCGCTAATCGATGGGCTCAGCAACACCATATCATCTGCATAACTTATATTGTTGACGCATACTCCGTCTACATGACAACCTAGATAGGTATTGCTGAGCTCAACAATTAACTGATTAATATACAGGCTGAACAGTCTGGGGGAAGTCAGGCCTCCCTGCCTCACCCCACAACCACAAACTGTTCCTGTTCGAACCAAATAAAGTTCCTTAAAGTTTCTGTGAGCCTGGTACTTCATGCAAATGTACCAGGGTCACAGAAATACTGATCCCGTGACCGCGACCCACAGGAACCTATACCCGGAATAAAATAAAGGTCGAACATGATGAAAAGTATCCTATGTCTCCTGGTTCTAAACTACGAGTACATCCTCACCAATTTTCAGCCAAAACGGTGCAGCCGTTCTTGAGTTACTTATAAATAGTGTAACTAACACGGCCTTCCAAGACCCTGTCTGTCTGTCAGTAGTGACGAGTGGAAATTTTAAAAGGGAAGCTGGTGTAAAAAATACCTACTAAACTCGATGCATCTGGGGCCCATTGGGAAGTCGGCAGGAATCGGGTTGTAAGGATCCCTGGCCGCGTGTCTGTTATGCTTTCACGCCTAAACCACTGAACCGATGTTGAAGAAATTTGATACTAAGAATAGAGGACCCCCTTTGGGAAAGAACATAGAAAGAAGCTGTTAAAGGTGTTCAAAAGGGGTACTATTATAGGATGGGATTTTGGGATCCACCCATCCTATAGTAACAAGTAATAAATAAATACGATAAAATAAGAACAGACGCTACTTTTACCGCTTTTTTACCATTCATTTAATGAGCTCAGTTAATGAAACTGTTGTACAAGTATCACTCCCCCATCTCATCCGAAGGGTGTCGTAAGAGGCGACTGACGGAAACATACGCAGACGATATCACTGCGAGAGAAGGAACACTCGAAATAAAACCCTGTACCAACCCGTCTGGCTAGGAAACAGTAGGACAGAGCCTGCCGACATTGGGAGAGGCATATGTCCAGCTAAGGACTGAGATAGATTAAGATTAATTAATAGAATGAAACTGTTGCTTAATATGAGTTCTTAAAATACGAGTGTAAGTTTAATACTACACGAGTGTTTTAAGGCCAAATTATGTGCAGTTTCGTACACTACGTTCTACGTTATGAACGTTATCTAATCTCGTAAAATTGTTTGTAACTTGCGTGAAATTACAGCGATGTTTACATGGATTTGTAAACTTTTAGCGCCAAAATGCATTTGTTGATCACGCATGCGCCCGCCATAGATTATGTAGAATAACTATATTAACTTTTTTTTTCATTACGACTACGACACAACTTCAGTTGGACCAAGAAGTTCAATTGAAGTTGTATCGTATATAATAATAAAAAAGTTACATTATGATAAAGTTGCCCATAGAAGAGCTATATCGTAACTTAAATTTATTTTGATAGATTATGCGTTATGACTCATTTATGTTTTATTTTCAATTTTTTAATTTTTACTTTTTAACCCCTGACGGTGTGTTATAAGTTTGGCATCGTAGCATCCAAACGATGAACAGATTTGGATTTATTTTATGTTTGAAAGGTATATTCATTCTATAAAATTTATTTAACTATAGACAAGTCCCCACTCCATAATTTACGCAGGTATATGGAATCATATTATAGCCGAATTATAATGGCGGTATATTTTACTCAATAATTTAAGTATGTCAATTGGCAAAGAGAAAGGTACAAAAACCGGTCATGTCGTCATATAGCTATGTCAAGTACAATCATAATGAATAAGTCCTTTAATTATATGCAATCTGATAACTAACTTGGTTCGGTGTACCCGTTATTTAAATAATATGTACCTAATAGCTTTGTAATAAACGAAAAATTAACTATTTTTGTTTTTATACTAAAGGACACGTAAAGCCAACGAAGCGAGAGAAAAAAGCTAAACAAAGTTTCTGCGGTTCCAAACATTTTTATTTGAAAATTATTAAGTATCACTTCAATTCGCGCATTCCAGACAGGAATAAAATTGCCCATAAGATGGCGGATCTGACAGTTTAGAACCGCTGTGTTGGCAGCTTTCCTGTACTACGAAACATACAACGATAACTGTCGCTCAGCCATTGTCGCGTACGTGTGACATGTGCGACAAGGACAGATAAAATTATCGCTAGTTATCGCAACGTAACTCAGTAATGGTCGCTTTGTTTACCTTTTTTCTCTCGTCTAATTTAATTTAGGTACTTAGTCTCAGGAAAGAGGGTCACCATTGCAGACACCAACAATGTTACAATGGCGACACTCAGCTTGACGGCCTCGTCAGATGCCTTTTCACGCCCCGCTTAAAGGACCCGGGACTGTAGGAAGAAGAAAATTTTTTTTGTCTGTTTTTCTGACGGTCCAGCCGACCGATATAGACGGATGATATTATGACATAACTTGGACTACTTTACTTTTAAGGTACCAATTCGTAGCTGACTGCAGATAAAAAAGAATTCTTTAATTTCTTGTACAAATAGTGTCAAAATCTTTTGCACGACATAATAATGCCCATGGAGAAGGAAGTGATAGCGGAGTTGTTGCAAGGCAATCGAGTCATCCAAACGTCAAATGGGCTCATTCGGTAGGAACGTTATACCTATGACGTCCTTCGACTTTTGACACCCCGCGCGTCTCTCTTCACACCCACATTCGGCGACACGTTTTTATTAGGCGAATTATGAATTGGCGCATCTCCGTTACTTAATCATATTCTGTCCTCCGTGATAATGCCCTAAAAGAAAAATGTGTCGAATTAGTGTTCTGCCATCTTGCCGATACTTATTGACAGTTTTTGTAGAGGTTAAAAGTGTCCTAATGTAAGAAGGGATAGTAAGTTTCATAATATAAGAAGGGGTTGTAGACGCTCTATGGAAATAAAATTTGATTTGATTTGATTTGATTTGATTTGATTTGATATGATATGATTTGATTTGATTTGATTTGATTTGATTTGATTTGATTTGATTTGATTTGATTTCCTAATGTATGTCACTGTCTGATGTTTATGAGAATATCACTCATAGAAATAAAATCACTTAACTGAACGACACTTATTAGTGTACCACCACCCCGGTGGCAAGCCTATGGGTGGCAGATGGGAATAATTCTATCGCGATTTATTTGGTATTATTTACATTTACCCCGATATTTGAGCTAATTTTCAACAGCCATGGTCACAGGTTGACTTAAGATGGTAGTTGTCACATACTTTGAAATGTAAGTTATTTCAAATTATCCGAATTATGACGAATTATGGAGCTATTATGCAGAATGAGCTCACTTTGTTGTAGATAGGAGTAAATATAGAAGAGGTTGCAACTTTCCTAATGTAAGCAAGGTTTACAGTAATTAATCAATTTGCCTATAGCAGTCCACTGCTGGCACAGGCCTCTCCGATTATTAGGAGGCTCTGGCCTACTGTTTCCTAGCCAGACGGGTTGGTACAGGGTTTTATTTCGAGTGTTCCTTTTCTCGCAGTGATATCGTCTGCGTATCTTTCCGTCAGTCGCCTCTTACGGCACCCTTCGGATGAGATGGGGTGGTGATACTTGCATTCTTTCTCCGTCACCACACATATATATCTATATTATAAAGTGTAAGTATGTGCACTAGGACGGGCTGTCCCGGACCAAGGATGACGTCATCCGGTCACAAAATCATCGCTGATGATTTATAGTTACGCAAATTTGTTATTATGGCGATTAGTATTTGACATTTCTCCTCTAGCATAGTTTACCTTCCACCCTTGTCGGCCTTCCAATATTTATCCTCGACTCTTTGATACAAGCCCAAAGTTTACACTACATACTTCAAAAATATTATTATAGTTACAATAAACTATGCATTATTCTAACTTTATGTGATTCTAAATAACAATGTGCGCTGCCCGTTATATAGATACACAATCTGTGGTCGCTCGCTATTGGTTCATTTGTACTTCGTCTTTATACATAGGTCTAGTTTTTGAATTACAATTAAGTATATTGTGTTATAATGTCATGTGAGAGTCGGCCGCCATTGCACTCGGAGCTGTCGGTCGTGGAATGACTTCAGAACGGGAGTTCTACGTTTAAATTTTTTGACAGCTTGGATTTTTTGACAGTTCCGGATAACTTTGGTTCATGTAGTCAAGTGAGTTTGTTTCTTATTTTAAATTTCTTTCACATCGTTCTTATTGTTCTATTGCCATTTTTGTTTTATTCTATGTTTAAATTTTTTTTGAGTTCAGGAATTCCTTTGGTTCATGTAGTAAAGTGAGATTGTTTCTTTTTTAAATTTGTAAGTTTTTTAAATTTCTTCTACACCATTCTTATTATTCTATTGACATTTTTGTTCTTATTATTTTATTCATATTGTCTAGCATTCTCGTTCATTAAACAAAGGTTTAGTTTTTGAATTACAATGATTTGTATAATGTTGTTTAATGTATGAATGGCTTCCAAAACGGGAGTTCTATTTTTTAATTTTTTTTACAGTTCCGAATAACTTTGATTCACGTAGCCAAGTGAGTTTGCTTTTTTAAATTAGTAAGTTTTTTTAAATTTTATGACCTTTTTTTTAGTGTCACACACCATATTTTTTTTATTAATTATAATAATAAGGGTAGTCGCATTGAGGTTGAAATTGATGTGAAAATATAAGTACATACAAATATTTGCACTGCAACCAAAAATATATAATTTTTTGATTAATTTGTAAAGATCATACTTGGAGTATAATCTTTACAAATTAATCAAAAAATTATAACATAGCATAACGTGGTTCCATACATATTTCGTCAAAATATGTTTAAAAACATGATATTATCTCTAGCAAGCTGCCAACATTGTAATTATTTACACCTAACAGTAATATTTATTACCTACCCAAGTCTTTTGTTTATAATTTTTAGCTTTAAATTAACTTTGATATATGTAATTGTTTAGTTTTTGATTTATCCATCATCAATCAATTTACCGCACTTCTTGATATAAACCTCTCCCAATGTTGGACGGCTTTGGGCTACTGTTTCCACATTGGTCAAACGAGTTGGTACAGACCATTTATGATGGAAGGGTTGGAGATAACCCTCCACACGCTGTAGAGTTACTAATATTAGGGAATATTAGTAACTTCGGTTCTAATATTCTTTTCCATAAAAAAAGTAACTAATTGCAAAGAAATCATAAATGTCGGTTTAGCTTAGTTGGAGGGGTTAGAGGGCTAACCCCTCCAACTAAGCTAAACCGACACTGATAACTAGAATACAATCTGACCTAGTTATAAATCGAGATTCAGTACTGAGTATCCCTTTTGATCGTTCTTACGTCCAAATGACAAATAACCAACAAAGTGATAGGGTTCTTTTCCTCTTGGGGTACTGTACCCTAAAAACTTACAGAAAAAGAACCCATAATAAAGATGTTGGTGTTTATCTCTGTTGACACCTGCACACCTAACGGCCAATACAATAGAATAAAATCGATTGTTTGCATAATTCGTTACGTATCTATTCAATGAGATGTCCATTAAATATGTAACCATGTCATGAGTAAGACCTCGTTCGTCACACGGCACCAAAGACGAGATACAGCGAATCAATTGCAGCGCTTTACTGGGTCTATACATTACGACAGTTTAGTAAATGAAGCGCTGTAAACGCATCAGGCCGATGGAATTTGCACTCGGCTCAACGGCCGAACGTTATGTTGTCCTGTGCCCGTCATAATATTCATAAATATTGTTTGAGTGGGTTGGCGCCAAGTGTTTAAAACGTAATTGTAGTTAAAATAAATGATTTATTACTTATTAAATTAAGAATGGTAAAAGTCGCGTTTGTTATTATTTTATCGTTTTTGTTGTTTTTAATCATCCGGTATAACTATAGTGGTAAAATTATTTGACAAATAAAAGTATGACGTCACAATTGGGTATTTGACTGTCCGGTCGAATTAATTACTTTTTTACCAAACGTCAATATGATAAAAAATTGTGACGTCAGAATATTTCATTGTCAAATAATTTAATAGGTTGGGTGGATGATTAAAAATAAATAAAAAACTATAAAATAAGAACAGACGCCACAAAAATCGCTCTTCTTGAGATAATTAATTTAATAATGTCAGTTAAATAATTTATTTTAACTATACAAGAAAACACATAATTGTTTTTTTTAATATTTTTGAATACTTATTGTATCTGTTTTTTTGTAAGTTAAATAAAAGTGAGTAATAAAATAAATTGTGTGAAACGTTTTCAAGGTATATTTAAAGCGATAATAGTTTTTTTTGTGTGAGTATAACTGTGTATAATTGGAACTTGTGGTTATTTTTTTATCTCGGTTAAGCGTGTTTCCGACGACATTGAATGTAGTGTAGTTAATATTAACATATTGATTTTATATCGAAGGTATGTTCTGCATTCCAACAATTGTATATTAGAAGTATATGCCTGTATAAAAATTACTTACTTAACAAAAAATTGTTTTGGGTGCAAAAATTTTTTTCTGTAAGATAGAAGAAATGAAAGAAAAAATATTTATTTAGGATACGCACAATGTACATAGGTAGTTATTAGGCAAAGAATTATAGTAATATTTATTTATTTATTTATTTATTTACACTTTATGCACGTTGTACATAGGCGGACTTTCATTACACAATATTCATCGTGCGAACCTAAATGGGCCTAATTTTCTCGTCTAAGAGCTATCAAATGTCAAGTGAATTATGACAATTCACTTGACATTTGACACAATGGGGTATTCTACTTGGCTGCGCCCAATAGGTACCTACACTCGTAGTTTATTTAATTTTTATTATTCATATAAACATTACTCAAAAGACACGTACTCGAATCCTTATAATTAACTTTCATTCAGTATATCACTCAACGCTTCACTCTTCCTACCCCTTCCACTCCCTATGTATCAGTCATCATCGTGCACCCGTCACGAAGAGGTTCGAAACGCTCAAAAAAGGAACTCAGGCCTCCCATAGGCCTCCGCGACTCTCAAGTCTATTCACCATTCAGTTAAAACATACTATAACTCGCCGCGCGTCCGCGCTTCCAAATAAACAAATATAAAAGAAAAACTCTGTGTGAAGTGTTTGTGGACAAGGAGACCTGCGGACCAGGATATCATCACCTCAGCACCTATGGTACGTCCTTTTCACTCCACTACTGACTAGTCAAATTAGATACTTTTTACTAAACGTCAAAACGATAAGATGAAAAAGATTTGGGGACGTCATAGAATTTAATAGTCAAATCAGTCTATTATAGTTAAGTGGATGATTAAAAATAAATAAAAACTATAAAATAAAAACCGACGCAATTTTTACCGCTCTTTTACCAATCTGAATTTAATAAGCTCGGTTAGATAATTTATTTTAACTATAGGATAATACCCGATTAGTTAAATACTTACTACTGGCCGTATGTTCCATACGGTACGATTGCGAGGTACTGCGCAAATACAGTTGTAAATTTTGGGTCTAACATAATGCCCCAAAGTATACCTATACTTTAACATAACATAACATAAACTCACGCCTGTATTCCCCGAAAGGGTAGGCAGAGGCGCCCACATTTCGCCAGTTTATGTTTAGGTCCCAATGTAATAGGTGGCGAGCCTATTGCCATTAACCGGGCACTTATAAACCTGCGATAAATAACACACATAACTTCGAGAAGCATCGAAAAGTCATTGGTGTGTGCCATGGTAAACCTGGGATCGAACCCGAGACCTCGTCTCAGCAGTCCGTTACTCATACCGCTAGGCTACCGCAGATTGAACCGCAGAATTAATGTATATTTTATATATTGGCGATCCGACTCCTATAGGTTAGGTTAGAAGGTTATGGCGGCAGCTCCGCTCAGCAGATATATTTTAACGGTTTTTCTAATAACCGTAACTCATTATTTTCTTTTAAAAATATAACAATTTTGTATGCATATTACTAATATGTGCTTAGTGTACTTAAATTATATTTTTAATGGTCTCTGAGATAAAACGTGTTTGTTAAAGTGCCCATTGAACATTATCAATGTGACCGTGGCCAATCGGTTTTACGGTTTTGTCTCTCGAGTGTAAATAACAAATAGTATTTAAATATTTACGGTACGAAAAACATTGGAAAAAATTGAAATGCTCAAGTGAGACTCGAACTCACGACCTTTCCCTTACAGGGGGACTGCTCTTCCAACTGAGCTATTGAGCCACACTTGAATCATTCCAAATTTACCTTCTCTTTATATCCGTCTATATGGGCGACGGTGCAGCCATCTACCAACATTCTTACGAACTGTTGGAAACAATGAATGATTTTTAAACCATTTTTAAACATTGAATTTTGATGAATGCACCCGTTTTTTTACACTAATATGTAGTAGATACTTACGTATAATTTTGATAGGTACTATATTCTAATCGAATACATCAGAAAATAGTGAATTGCTCGGACGGGACTTGAATCCGCGATCTTTTCCTTACAGGGAGAATAATATACTCGTTAGCATACTAGATGCTTTCAGAAAATCATAGATAAAGTGAGCTTGGTACTTCTTGCAAATGTACCAGGGTCACATAAATACTGATCCAGTGACCGCGACCCACAGGAACCTATAGGTACCCGGGATAAAGTAAAGGTCGAACGGGATGAAGAGTATCCCATGTCCATCTCCTGGTTTTTTTTTTTAAAAAGAATATTAGAATCGAAGTTACTAATATTCCCCCTAACCCCTCCAACTAAATTGCTTGTGCTAGGAATGGTTTCACGTCGGTAGTGTAATGGCCAGGATCGAACCCGGGACCTCTCGATCGTATGGCCGACTCCTTAACCACTAAGCTACCGACGACGCTCTCGTTCTAAGCCACATCCTCACCAATTTTCAGCCAAATCGGTACAGCGATTCTTGAGTTATAAATAGTGTACCTAACATGACTCTTTTATATCTAAAAAAAAGTGTAATATTTCGTTCTCTATTGTTCACAGAGAGTCCAGCCGTGACCTGGTGGCGGTGCGCGTGCCCATCAATGGTATGACATGCCAGTCCTGCGTGAGGAGCATCCAGGGTTCGGTCAGCGAACTGCCTGGGGTCCAGCACGTTAAGGTGAGCCTGCTCATCATCAACCTATTGGCAAGCCTATTGGCACTGGCTTCTTGAAGGTTTCTTTTTTGATCGATATCAATATATAGAAACAAATTGGTGTGGCTGTTTGTAACATTAAAATGACAGCTTTTTCCACTGAACTCAAAAAAGGAGGGGGATACGGTGCAGAATATTCCATCAAGAACAAAGTGGTTCGGTGAATTATTCCTATGCCGCACCATTAAGACCTGGACCTGCCTGTCAGTTCACGTGTTTCCATCTTCCTACAGTCCTGTCTAGCTGTAACTGGTCAAGTGGAACTGCCTGTCACCCTAGCAGAAGCAGACAAATGGTAGCACGATGCGCGCCTCTCACTATCCGGGTGCAAGATCAACATAGTTGTCACACTTGAGAGGGTCATCTTAATGGCCCTGGGTCAGCCGGGGTACGAGAAAAGAAGAATGAAATTAAAAATGTAATATTGTGGTCTTCTCTCAGGTGGAGCTCTCAGAGAACGCCGGCTACTTCAGATATGATCCGCACGTCATCTCCGTCGAGGCCATCCGGTCTCACATACACGACATGGGCTTCGAAGTGCCGGCTGACAACTCCGACCACGAAACCAGGTTAGTCTCACGGTCTACTCGCACCAGTAGACCAGTAGACGAGTAGACCAGTACACCAAATGTAGGTAGAGTGAGCACGGATGGTAGTCTGACCACGAGACCAGGTTAGTCTCACCGTCTACTTGCACCAATAGACCAGTAGACGAGTAGACTAGTACACCAAATGTAGGTAGAGTAATCACGGATGGTAGTCTGACCACGAGACCAGGTTAGTCTCATGGTCTACATGCACCAGTAGCCCAATATACGAGTAGACCAGTACACTAAATGTAGGTGGAGTAAGCACGGATGGTAGTCTGACAACAACACCAGGTTAGTCTCGCCGACTACTTGCACCAGTAGACACGGGTTCATTTATTTCTTAAAATACACAGGTTTATGAAATTTAAGTGCATCTAGCTCAGAAAATGACGGACTTTCATACAAACTTTCATCCCTTATTTTACCCCTTTAGCAGCAGAATTCCCAAAAATCCTTTCTTAGTGAATGTTTACATCATAAAATGCATCTACTGTCAAAATTTCAAGTTTGTAGGTCCAGCGGTTTAGGCTCTGCGTTGATGAATCAGTCAGTCGGGACAAGTAATTTTATTTGTATAAATATGCTTTATGCTTCAAAGTTTTTCTTTACTTCGAACGTGGTATGCGTTCGAACCCGGGCAAGGCCTGCTAGTATGTTTTCCTGGGTGGTCTTACAATTAATAGTCCCGTTGTCTCTCTTTTACTATTATGGACCGACACGTGTATATTAATCATGCGTAATAATAGTACTCGAGTATTTATCTTAACACGATATAATAACATAAGTTATTTGCATAGACTGCTACTATTATTGTGATAAATAACGTAGGATATGTAAAGGTTTGGTCATATCTGCTGGTATATTAGCAGATGATTTAACAGCCTCTGTGGCGTGGCGGAGGCGCGGGTTCGATCCCCGCTCAGTGCAAATATTTGTATGCATGAATATGGCTATTTGCATTGGTCTGGGTGTTTCTATGTATAATATGTAAGTATTTAAAAAAAAAATGTTTTTCAATTTTTAATTCCATAACACAAGCTATAAAAGCTTGCCATGGGTCTAGATAGCGTTGTGTAGAATGTTGTGGAATATTTATTACTAGCTTTTGCCCGCGGCTCCGCCCGCGTGGATGTCGGTTATCGCGACCAAACATAGCCTATGTCCTTTCTCATAGTCTAATCTACCCCTATACCAAATTTCATCAAAATCGGTTCAGTGGGTTAGGCGTGAAAGCGTAACATACAGACAGACAGACAGACAGACAGACAGACAGACAGAGTTACTTTCGCATTTATAATATTAGTATGGATTTAACTAGCTTTTGCCCGCGGCTCCGCTTGCGTGGATCTCGGTTATCGCGACCAAACATAGCCTATGTCCTTTCTCAAGGTCTAATCTACCCCTATACCAAATTTCATCAAAATCGGTTCGGTGGTTTAGGCGTGAAAGCGTAACATACAGACAGACAGACAGACAGACAGACAGACAGACAGAGTTACTTTCGCATTTATAATAATAGTATGGATAAAAAAACCATCTAATTTGCACTATGCAGACACGACAATTTTACATCTTTATAATAGACAGACAGTTATGTGTATATGAATGAATCTTTATCAAAATATTTCAACAAGAAGTTTTATCAGTAGGTACATTATGTATCATTCATCAGTATTATATTAGAGTACCTGCGAACTTGTTTTCTACGTTAAAAACAACATGGAGTTACTTTTATCCGTGTAAGTCTAACATATTTACATACATATATATTCATGCTTATTTCACTGCGGGGTAGGCAGAGACAGCAGTCCGCCATTTGACTCTATCCTTATAGTTTTTTTTTTTCCGTGCGGAAATCCCCTCGGATACCCCCCTGCCGGAGCCGGAAGGGGAGGTTATGTCAGACTCGAACCGACTAAAACCGCACGCCGACTGTGGGTCGTGGTGCTAGGCCGGAGGTGAGGTTGTCATCGACATATCCCTCGCACCCCGGCTGACCCAGGGCCATCCCTTACGGTCTAGCCCTCCTCGGGAGGGGGGACAACGGTGTCCCCGACGCTTCTCAGCGCGCCGTCGAGTCTATCCTTATAGTAGGGCACGCGTAGAAGGAAATTCGGTAGTACCTCGAGCGCGTGGAAAATACGTGGAAATATGAAGTGGTATATAAAGTGGAAAATTTATATACCGTCATTCTTTCTATAGTCTACCTATTATAATAGACTAGCTCCGCCCGCGTGGATGTCGGTTATCGCGACCAAACATAGCCTATGTCCTTTCTCATAGTCTAATCTACCCCTATACCAAATTTCATCAAAATCCGTTCACAGGTTTAGGCGTGAAAGCGTATACAGACAGACAGACAGAGTTACTTTCGCATTTATAATATTAGTATGGAAGTATGGATTTCCGCGACGCTCGAGTTACTACAAATTTAGGTACGTGGCCTCCCTACCTATTACATACTTCAAGCGTTTCCTCTACTGTCATTTAAAGATTTCATGCAGGCTTAATAAATATGTACTTAAAAGCCTTCAAATTGACATATGAATCTGTCTGTCTGACTGTCTGTTCCGGGTAATCTCTGAATCTGCTGTAATTATTAACCCCCGAACGACAGGGTGCTAAAAGTTCTGTGTGTATCTGTCTATCTGTGATATCGTAAGTCCTAAACGGATGAACCGATTTGGAGTTCGTTTTCTTATTGAAAGGTATATATTAGTCGGAAGTGTTCTTAGTAATGTTTGAAAAAAAAAAAGCTTTTCAAGATGGCCACGGCCACAACATGTCGGAATATGTATATTTCTTCACAACTCCCTCAATATTGGTTTCAAATGAAAGGGCTTAACTCGTTTTGACACGATTTTTACTGTAGATAGCTGATCTAACATAAACATAACATAAAGTCATGCCTGTATTCGCCGAAGGGGTAGGTGCTAGCACCCACTTTCGGGGAGTACAGTAGGTCTCGGGTTCGATCCCAGGTTTACCATGGCACACACCAATGACTTTTCGATGCTTTTCGAAGTTATGTGTGTATTTATCGCAGGTTTATAAGTGCCCGGTTAATGGCAATAGGCTCGCCACCTATTACATTGGGACCTAAACATAAACTGACTGATCTAATACATGACCTATTTACCTATTATATTAGACTATACAAATAAATAAAATTACAGTGCCTGGAAATGTTAAATTTCTAATGAATGCATTTAAAATAGCAATTAGTTATACAGATGGAATAAAAAATGATTAATAGGAAGCCATTTTTTACTGTATTTCAAAGAGGAATATCTGCTTTTGAATGATGTGTACAATTAGCTCTGCTGTCCCAAATTGTATAACTAGTTGCTCTTTCAGTTTGCTGTTGACAGATAGCAATCTTGAAACTCCTGAGAGATTGCCATGGTTCAGCAACCTTACACCTTTAGATTAGACCATGTCTATACATATATAAATTAAAAATTTAAAAAACCCCCGTCACAAAAAACACCTTCAAAATGTTGATAATAAGTGGCGTTTGCCTTTTAACTTTAACGGTTGCCATGTCGGGGGACCGTAACTGGTTAAGTACTCCGTTATATTATCGGAACAATTCAAGGTTCCCCGACATGGCAACCGTTAAAGTTAAAAGGCAAACGCCACTTATTATCAACATTTTGAAGGTGTTTTTTGTGACGGGGGTTTTTTAAATGTTTAATTTAATTTTTATTTTATACTTTGTAAAGTGATCTACTAGTTCATTTAAATATAATATTCCACAACATTCTACACAACGCCATCTAGACCCATGGTAAGCTTTTATAGCTTGTGTTATGGAATCTAGAATGCGGACACTCCCGACTAATATACCTTTCAAACAAAAAAAACTACATCCAAATCGGTTCACACAGACACGTCAAACTTATAACACCCCGTGGTTTTTGCGTCGGGGGTTAAAAATTACTTATCCCGACTGACTGATTGGATTCATCAACGCAGAGCCTAAACCGTTGGACGTACAAACTTGAAATTTTGCTATTTTATGATTTTGTAAGCATCCACTAAGAAAGGATTTTTGGAAATCCTGTGATGCGGCTAAGCATTATTTATATACTTTTTTTTATTTTTTTGTAAATACATAAATATTATACATAGAAACAGCTAGTCCAATGCAAATAGCCATATTCATGCATACAAATATTTGCACTGAGCGGGGATCGAACCCGCGCCTCCTGCGTGGCAGTCGCGTGCACTACCGCCACGCCACAGAGGCTGTCACCCAGACCAATGCAAATACCCCTATTCATGCATACAATCTAAATATTTGCACTGAGCGGACATCGAAGCCGCTTAACTTGATTATGTTCGTTCCAGACACCTTCTACCCAAGGAGATCCCCACGGACCTGCTAATCGACATGTCGGGCTCGTGCGAGATGGAGGAGGCGGAGGTGGTGCTCTCCGTCATCGGGATGACCTGCCAGTCTTGCGTCAACACTATCGAGGGTGAGTGTGATTGAGCTTCCGAAGGTGTTGCAGTCCACTGCTGGGCAAAATCCTCCTTTCAAGGTGTTTTTTTTATTGTGCGAATTATCCTAACGGATACCAACCCTCTCCCGGAGCCGGTGGAGGTGGTTATGCCGGACTCGAACCGACTAAAATGCAGGCCGTCTTTGGGCCTTTGGTTGCCGGAGGTGAGAATGCAGGAAACATATCTTTCGCACCCCGGCACCCAAGACCATCTCTTCCGAGATCGCTCCCTTCGAATTGTAGGGACCATAGTGTCCCCATCTAGCTTTCAAGGTGTGAATATATCGCTGATGGACTAGCTACATTAGTTTTTTTTTATCGTACGATAAATCCCCATGGATACGGGGTACGAGGACCGCCACGGCCTGCTTCTTCTAAGTTGACAGGTGGCTCCTCCGGTCACCTCCAGGCCAGCGCTCATGGAGGACGGAGGTCGTTCTACGACATTAGTTAGGACTAATCATCCTCACTTAGCGTGGACTCTGGGCTAATGCTAATGGCTAATGGTGGCAGCTATTGAGGTGGAAATTCTCTCGCCCGGTGCTATGATCGTAGCCATGATGCTTTTCTGCGAGCAAGTAATACTCCAGAAAGAGATGGGGGAGCATCCCCAAGAGACACTCAGGACTCTTCTGGGTCTTAGGAGTCTGCGAAAGGCTCAACGGAGGCGAATCAGATGTCGGATTTCCGTACTTCATGAGCGTTGGTCTAGGGGTGATAGGTGGAGCCGTCTCTTACGGCAACTGAAGCTACACACCCCCTTTTCAGAGGTTAAATGCAGGCACCAGAGTTTCCCACACTTACGGGAGCTATCTCGAAACTGGAGATCGCCCTGAGTCAGTTGGGGTGCGAGGGAAATATTAATACATTTTTCTTACAGCCCAGCACTGCAATTCACTAAGCGAGCACAACGATGCGAGTCGCAACGTTGTGCTCGATAGAGATTGTCATTGGTCGGATTGTATCACGTCACTGGAGATCGACCAATGACAATCTCTACCGAGCACAACGTTGCGACTCACATCGTTGTGCTCGCTTAGTGAATTGCACAGCAGCTGATCCAGGGCGAATTTTATATAATTCGAAGACTCGAAAGTGTTGCACACAATTTCCGGTCTTCAGATGTCTTAGTGGGGTCGAGTCCGACATAATCGCCCGCCTCGAGGGCGATAAGTTAAAGGCCGTGACGGGTTTTTGCCCGGACGGGATGGGACGGGAAGTTTTGGAAACATCGTTGTTGTACATGTAAGATGTAAGGGTGGCACTGAAAATCAGTGCTGTGGTGGCTGATACCCATCGCAGTGTATGACATCTGAGTGTTCATCCTTTGGGAACACGGTGCACTTGTGCATGACTTAGTTTAAGTACTTAGTTTAATGGTTTGTGTAGGGCGGAGAAGAAAAACGACGTTCAAATATCTGCCACGTAAATATGCCACGTCGTGTCGCATACATATAGTGGCGTGACCCGTGACGTATAGCTGACAGCCGAGTGACACTGACATTCAGAGAACTGTCAGACTTCTCGTCAGCATACGTCACTTAGTCTTTTTAGTCGTTTTTCTTTCTCTGTCGATAATAATTTTATTTGTGTATTTTGTGTGCCATTTTGCGCTGTTTCCCAATAAATGAGTTTTCTTTCTTTCTTTCTTGTTGAAAAATGCTAAAAAAATTCATTCAAAAAAATATTGTTGAATTTGTTCCAGGAGCCCTAAAAGAGATATCCGGCGTGTCTGCGGTATCCGTGAGTCTGTCGGACGCGCGTGCGAGCGTGCGGTACTGGCGCGGCGAGGTGACGGCGGCGCAGCTGTGCCGGGCCGTGTACGAGCTGGGGTTCGATTCCACGATACTGACGGTGGACGGGGACGCGTGCCAAGGTATGTGTCAACACTACTCGAGCTAACTATTGTATGTAGACTAATTAGGAAACTCGTTGCACAATTGGAGACCTCAACTCGCCTTGTACGACACCGCATGGGAAGAGTTGGGGTGGCCCAAATTCTGCTCTGCTCAGTTATTACCATTGTGGCGATACCACATGTACCAAGCCGGACTACTACGTCACTACGAATCCTGCATCGCGAAAGTGAAGTTCTCGCGCTGGTACAATACATATACAACATCCCAACGACAATCGTTGGTTGGCGTGATCACCTTGCCTGGTCGGAGGATCCTCCCTTTGTGTTGGAGGAACATCACACTTCGTTTCTCCACAACATTAACAGTGATCAGATAATATTTTATATAATACCTATGTTTGTCTGTTTACAGACAATTCCACACAAAGTAAAAGCGAAGATGGTTCAGGAGACGGCGCCAAGCCTCCCACTCCTGCGAAGAGCAGGACGCAGGCCAACGTGAGTACTGCTGTCATTAACTTGTGCCTAGATACTGTGTAATATGTCCTAGAGTTGAGGGTAGAGAGAGGGAGAGAAAGAGAGTGAGAGAAAAAGAGGGAGAGATAGGGCTATACCATTTCTTAGCGTTGTTGCATTCCAGACCACGGTCCTCCTACATTGGAGGGAATTCAGGCATCCTGACCTCCGTTCTTCACGAGCCTGGAGGTGACAGGTGGAGACGCCATCCGTATACGGTGCAGAGTATACCTGCTAGAACCAAGCGTTTCAGTGACTCATTCCTATGCCGCACCATTAAGACCTGGAACTCCCTGCCAGCTCACGTGTTTCCTTCTTCCTACAGTCCCGGGTCCTTCAAGGAGGGCGTGAAAAGGCATCTGATGAGGCCGTCAAGCTGCGTGCCACCACTGTTAACATGGTGACCCTCTTTCCGAGACTTTACCATTAGCTTACCATTAGGCGAGGTGAAGTCAAATTGACGTGTCCCTTATAAAAAAAACGCCCGTCACTCCAGCAGAAGCAGGCCGTGGTAGTGGTGTGATGCAATCTATGCGAGGCAAATTGGGGACACCAAGGTTGTCATCACGAAACCAGAGATGACTCTTTATGAGCCAAAGTCGTTGCTTTACGCCCTGGCATTTGAAGGTCAGAGATGGCGTGCGGTTTTAATCGGTTCGAGAGAAAAGCGACTGCTATCTGACTACTTAAGAGTCCGTACCACTCCAGCTCGAATTCAAATTTTACCCCCGCGCGCCTCAACAACGCACTCGCGCCGGTACTTCTCGCGCGCAGATGCATCTATCTCACTCCCGCGATGACCCCGGGCCGGCCGGCGCGCGGCTCGGCCGCCAAGTTCACGCGTGTATCAATCGATAGGGTAAAGTAGCTAGTAATTAGACATCAAGAAAGTTATGGCAATAAACAAACTTTTGAGAAAAGTGCGCATATTGTAATGATAATTTACATAAAACTTATAATATATTTATACTTATCCTATTAATATTATAAATGCGAAAGTTTGTGAGTATGTATCGCTGTATGTATGGATGTTTGTTACTCTTTCACGCAAAAACTACTAAATGGATCTGGCTGAAATTTTATACAGGGGTAAATTAGAACCTGGAATAACACATAAGTTGCTTTTTATTCCGGGTTAAGGTTCCCATGGGTTGCAGGAACGGGAACAAAACTTCACGCGGGCGAAGCTATGGGCAGCAGCTTTTTTTTTTTTTTTTGACCGTGGGGGAAATCCTTCATGGATGTTATGCCGGACTCCTACCGACTAAAACCCCCACGGTATCGCCCAGCAGCCTATAGTTGGGAGCCCCGGGTAAGCCCTCGGAAGGATGTCCCAGGGCTCCCAACAACCAACTCGTCTAGGGGGTGGTTCAGGTGCTATCCCGCGTCTATGGGGGGTTTTCGGGTATCATCCCGCTTCATAGGAGGGGGGAGGCGTGCGTGAGTCCGTCACGTCACGCTGCCGTCATGGGCCTGCTTCTGTAAGGACGATGAGCAGCCAACTCACCGTCCTCAGGCCCCCGGTCATGGAGGCCGATGGTCTTCGGCGAAGACACGTCGGCGGCGTCCAAGCCGCCGACTGCGGAACTCGGGTGGGAGAGTTCTCTCCCGCTCCCGCCCCGCCGCCTCCTTCACGAGCATGACCTGCTCGCAGAAAGAGGCGGCGCAGTCCCACTTACTCCCGCTGGAGACCATGGCTCCCACCATGGTCTCGAGCGAGAGAGTATCCACGCCCAAACCCACCACGAGGACCTGGCGCTGTTGCGCCCACGCCGTGCACTCCACCAGCGTGTGGAGCGCTGTGTCATCGCTGCGGTCCCCGCAGTGCTGACAACCGGCCGTGGTTTCCCGGTGTCTTCGCCACAGATACCTACCGAAGCTACCGTGCCCGGTAAGCATCTGTGACAACCGGTAGGAGAGAGCACCATGTCTCCTCTCCAGCCACTCGTCCATGACCGGTCTGACGGCCGCGATTGTGGCGAATCCCCCCTTTGGTTGCTCAAGTGGCACCTTCCATGTCTCCACGGTTTCCTGGTGGAGCTGGGACCGCTGGGCCTCGATTTCTCGAGACGCAGGCCATTGGCCCCGCTCCAGCGCCTCCTTGCGCCATTTAAATAGAGACGCAAGGGCTCTCGCTTCCAGGTCCCATGGAGGGGTCCCGGCTAAGAGACATGCCGCCTCACCTGAGATCGTGCGGTATCCCCTTATCACCCTGACGGCCATCGCCCTCTGTGGGCTCAGCAATCTAGCCACATTACTGGCCGTCAGGGTCTCCGCCCATACGGGGGCCCCGTATAGGGCCATACTTCGCACGATCCCCAGGTACAGTCTCCTGCAGGGAGCGTTGGGTCCCCTGATGTTGGGCATCAGCCGTGCGAGTGCAGCTGACACCCCCCTCAGTTTTGGGACCAAACTTCGGAAGTGATGTCCGAAGTTCCACCGGCCATCGAGTACGAGCCCCAGATACTTCATCGAGGGCTCGATGCCGATGCTGACGCCCCCTACCTGTAGGCTGGATCCCGCAGGTGGCCCCATCCGAGGTCCGTGGAAGCACAGAGCCTCGGACTTGTGAAGGGTGACCTCGAGACCCAGCCGCCGTATCCGACCCACGACTTGAGCAACCCCTGCCGTGGCCTTTAGTGCTGCGTCTCGGTGCGTTGCTCCCCGCGCCGTAACGAGGGTGTCGTCGGCGTAACACGTTACGTTCACCCCCCTGAGCAACGGACCACGCAGCACCCAATCGTAACCGATGTTCCACAGGAGTGGCCCTAAATACCGATCCCTGCGGAACACCGCACGACACATCCCGCCGACCCGGCCCTAGCCAACTCGGGTAAGTAATGGCCCTCTCGGAGAGATAGGCCCCGACAATTCGACGGAGGTAGGGAGGCACTCCATGGTAGATAAGCGCCTCCCTAACGCAGCTCCAGGGCAAGGTGTTGAAGGCGTTGGCGATGTCAAGAGACACCGCCACTATCACCTCACCCTGTGAGACTGCTTCCTCCGTCAGGCCTCTAATGCGCATGATCGCATCCACCGTGGGGCGCCCCTGACGGAAGCCAAACTGGCTATCCGCCAGATCAGGCCCCACGCGTGTGAGGTGCCTGACGAGGCGTTGTGCAATAATGCGCTCAAAGAGCTTGCACACCTCGTCAAGCAACACGATCGGCCGGTACCCTGATGGAGAATTTACCGGCCGCCCCGCCTTTCGGATCAAGACCAGTTTTCCTGTCTTCCAGACCTTGGGAAACTGGCCTTTTTCGAGGCATGCGCTAAAGAGCCCTAGAAGTCGAGGCCCAAGCTCCTCAAGAGCCAGGACCCACGCTCGGCCTGGAATGCCGTCGGGTCCAGGGGCGGTGTTTCTGCGGGATTTAAGCCGCAGTACAGTCGCCCCTAGCTCACCCTCCGTGACTACGGGCACGTTGTTCTCACTGCCTTCCGCGCTGGGCGCCTGAGACGGAGCCATGCGCGGAGGAATGTGTTCCTCCGCTCTTGATGGAAACAAGGAGTCCAGGACCACCTCCAGCTGCTCCGGCTGGAGACTCTGGGTCAGTGGGGGCGCCTTAGCGCGTAATTTGCCCCTTACCATAAGGTACGGGTGCCCCCACGGGTTGCGCTCCAGAGTCTCTATCAGCTCCTCGCGGCCCAACTTTTTGGACCGCTTGATGACCGTATGGAGGGCCCTCTTGGCCTCCTTGTACCCACCGGGGAGGCTCGGGGTGTGAAAACCCCCGCTCTCCGTGCTCCATCTAAGGTGACACCAACGGTGGTCCAGCTGCTGGAGGTCATCGAGCGACGCCTCGGCGTCCGAGGACCGGGCATACCGCCCACCGCTGGCGGCACCCGTCGTCGCATCTTGAGCGACGACGGCTGCACCCAGTGGTGCTCCTCGTCCCAAGCCAAGGCCTCCGCCCCCAAGAAGACGGCACCTAGGGGAGGTGGTGGAGAACGACGTGCCCGTAGTTACGGAGGGTGAGGAACATCGGCTACGATTGGATGCTGCGTGGTACGTTGCTCAGAGGGGTCAGCGTAACGTGTTCCGCCGATGACACCCTCGTTTTTTTTATCGTGCGATAAATCCCCACGGAGCCGGTGGAGGTGGTTATGTCGAACTCGAACTAAAACGCACGCCGTCCCAAGTCCTTGGTTGCCGGAGGTGAGATTGCCTAAAGCATATCTCTCGCACCCCGGCAGACCCAGGAGGACCATCCCTTTCGAGATGGCCCCCTTCGAGTTGGGGGGACCACAGTGTCCCCATCTAGCCCCGGTTACGGGGAGGCGCACCTTGCGCCGCCGCCGCGGCCTGCTTCTGCTAGGGTGACAGGCGGCTCCACCGGTCACCCTCAGGCCAGCGCTCATAGAGGACGGAGGTCGTTCTGCGACCTCCGACGTCCGGTTCGCATGACACCATCATTACGGCGCGGGGAGCAGCGCACCGAGACGCAGCACTAAAGGCCACGGCAGGGGTTGCTCAAGTCGTGGGTCAGACACGGCGGCTGGGTCTCGAGGTCGCTCTTCACAAGTCCGAGGCTCGGTGCTTCCACGGACCTCGGATGGAGCCACCTGTGGGATCCAGCCTACAGATAGGGGGTGTCAGCATCGGCATCGAGCCCTCGATGAAGTATCTGGGGCTCGATGGCCGGTGGAACTTCGGACATCACTTCCGAAGTTTGGTCCCAAAACTGAGGGGGGCATCAGCCGCACTCGCGCGGCTGATGCCCAACATCAGGAGACCCAACGCTCCCTGCAGGAGACTGTACCTGGGGATCGTGCGAAGTATGGCCCTATACGGGGCCCCCGTATGGGCAGAGAATCTGACAGCCAGTAATGTGGCTAGATTGTTGAGCCCACAGAGGGCGATGACCCTTCAATAGAAACAGATGAATGGAAATTCATAATTACGTACTGTCTATAATAAATATAGGAATACGTACGGTAGTAGTACCTAACTACTGCTATATTTATATTATGATCATTCGGGTTGGTAGGTACTCATGTATTTACAGAAATATTCCGTTTATTCCGAAACTGACCCGAAAACTTGACCCGGTCGCGGGTTAGGTAGAAACTTTAAAAATTTGTTCCGAACGTAACCCTCTTCCTAACCTGACCCGACGGTCTCGTTCCTATCATAACCCGATCTGGCACTTCGCCGTCCGCTGCTGCGGCACGCTCGCTACGCTCGCTCGGCTCATGCGTTGGGGTCACAGTTCTAACCTAACCTACAGAAGTTGGAGTTACCGCACTTCGACTTTCGGCTCTGAGTCGCCCAACCGCGTCGTCCGTCGCGTCGTCGCAGTGAGCGACCTGTAGTAGCCAGGACCTGCCTGAAAGACTTGGGCTGCTACTGCAAGATTATTTTTGTCGATACATAGGCAGGTATGCCTATTTCAATCCAAATTTTTGAAATAGGTAGGTTTTTACTGACCTATTTATTACTTTCTACTAATATAGTACCTATTGCAAATTGTTATGTACAGTATAAGCTACTTAGGTAGGTTGATTAGATACTTACTATAATAATAAATAAATAAATATTCCACAACATTCTACACAGCGCTATCTAGACCCATGGTAAGTTTAATTAGCTTGTGTTATGGAATCTAGAATGCGGATAAACATACTTGGATACTTTTTTGTATGTACATAAATATTATACATAGAAACACTCAGACCAATGCAAATAGCCATATTCATGCATACAAATATTTGCACTGAGCGGGGATCGAAACCGCGCCTCCTGCGTAGCAGTCGCGTTCACTAACGCTATTTTTTTTTATCGTGCGTAAAATCCCCACGGATACCACCATCACGGAATCATCATCAATACATACATATTATACATAGAAACACTCAGATCAATGCAAATAGCCATATTCATGCATACAAATATTTGCACTGAGCGGGAATCGAACCCGCGCCTCTTGCGTGGCAGTCGCGTGCACTACCACCACGCCACAGAGGCTGTCTACATAATACATCATTCATATGTTTTAATATTTTTTTACGCCAACATACACTTTTCCTCTTTCAGTTTACTTTATTACCCATTTCGCCTGTCAAAAGATAGGTACTTGAATACTTTCGTATCGTCTATCGTAATCGTCTGCGCAGAGCGCGTGCGACACAAGTTCCCCGTATGATAGCCGAAGCAACACTGAGGAGGAGGCCGGGCGGCAGGGCGGTTCTAAGTTTAATGGTATCGCTTGAGTAAAAATTTAGATATTTGCTCGTTACGCAGAAACCAATGTATATTTGTAAAATTTGAAACACATAATGTCTCTTAACCACTAAACTGCAATTATTGTGTAAGTTTAGTGATCCTATTTTGCGTAATTAATCCATAATATCGTTTTATTTGTACGGTTTAGAGGTAACTTTGCAATGGTTTTCTATCAAGAAAATTTTACGTAATCGTGTTTTTGCCACACATAAACGTTAGTATATATCCTCAACTTTACCACAAATGAATTAAAAAGTCCATGCTTTAGAACTTTTGATATTATACACGTTTATGCTATGTCATTTGAGGTAGTACGGACTCTTAAACCTGAAAGACGAACTGTGCCAGAGCCTCATCTGTCAATTGGCCTAGAAGACCTTTAACATTGCTTAGCCTGTGGTTTTTTACCGGTAAATAATTGGGTATTCTACTGACTAATCAAATTAGTTACTTTTTACTAAACGTCAAAACGATAAGTTATAAGGTAACTTGTATGAGAAAAGATTTAGTGACGTCACAAAATTTAATAGTCTGATCTGATCAGTTACTATTTAAGTTATTTAGTTTAGTTAGAGATAATTAAAAATAAATAAAAACTATAAAAAATCACGCTGTAATGCCAATGCCACTTACTCTAACAAAACAATATATTCTTAGGTAAAGTGGCATACGACCACGGCTATCCTTGATATTTTCTTGTTTGTCACTTTTTACAGCGTGATTTTTCGGTAATCGGGTTTTAGTTTTAAACTTTATTTTTGTTTATATTATTTTGGGGCGAGGTAAAGCTAATAATTTATACATATTTGAAATGTGCTTATTAAGCCCTTTCATTTGATACCAAACTCGGCATATTTATCACAAATTTATTGTTTAACACAGTACATTATGAGCGCTAGAGGGCGCCACACAAGATTGGGTGACACGTCATATAGCCTATAACCATCGGACGATAAAGCCGCTTGTAACGATACCTCATTTGTCCAGTTCTAATAAGTAGTTGAGGAGCTATGAGGGAACAAATGAACATACATACATACATACATAAACCGACACAACTTTGATCGCTCTTTTACCATTCTTAATTTAATAAGCTCGGTTAGATAATTTATTTTATTTATTTATTTATTTATTAAGAGCAGCTTACAAGGTTTACACCAGCACATAACATTTTACCTTAAGTCTAATTTACATTTTTGTTTGGAGCTACCTCAATTACAAGCTGCCACGGCATGCATTGAGAAGCAAGATATACAGTTGATTAAAGTAATTACATAAAATTTATCTGTATAACACAGAAACCTAAATAATGGAAAATTGAGATTACTGCATGAGACTAATATGAGTACCTAAATAAACTAGTAGTTGTGGGATGGGTTTAAAATCAAGAATTTAAATTTAGCCAAGGATTGTCCAAAGATATCCAGAACGCGCCCCTTCGAAACATTGTTGTATGTGTGTTGGAGCCGGTTCATAGGCGAATGGAGTCCTAGATTGCTTCTTGCTTTTTTGGGAACAAATAAATGGAATCGTGATCCACGCGGAAGTTTCTTGGGGGTACTAAATGTAATATTTTCAAGAAGAGACGGGCAATCATGGACTCCCCTCGCCACCTTGTACAGGAACATTAGATCTAATAATTTTCTTCGATCTTTGAGACTATGCAGATTGAAATGCTTTAAGCGTTTTTTGTATGAGGCTAAAGTCTTAGCGTTATGATGGTGGTAAGTTAGATGATATAAGAAACGCTTCTGAACTCGCTCGCTTTATCTATAGGATAATATCCAATTGACATTTTAATCATATATCCATACTAAAGCAGATTTGTACCTTGCAGGGTACAGCATCCCCGCCACCAGAAACAGAAATAGCGAGATGTACCCTCGAAGTGAGGGGTATGACATGTGCTTCATGCGTCGCCGCCATTGAGAAGCACTGCGCCAAGTTATATGGTAAGTAATTCAATTAAATTATAAAACATTAAGTATGCTCACTACGTATTGAAATTGATTACGAAAAGAACAATTTTTGATCCTTCTCTTATAGGGAGAATGCTTTGACCACTGAGCCATCGAACCCCGCCCGAACTAATCCAAATCATCCATCTTTAGGGCGACGGCCGGGCCGCCTACTGAGACTCTTACGAACTATTGGAACCAATAAATGATTTTACAATCATTTTTAAAAATTGATTTTTGATTGGTCCGCTCAAACATTTGTAAAGCATTTAAAGTAAAGCCAACGAAGCGAGAGAAAAAAGGTAAACAATGTTTCAGCGGTTCCAAACTTTTTATTTGAAAATGATTACGTATCACTTCAAGCGCATTCCAGACAGGAATGAAATTGCTCATAAGATGGCGGATCTGACAGTTTAGAACCACTGTGCTGACAGCTTTCCTGTACTACGAAACATGCAACGACAGCTGTCGCTCGGCCATTGTCGCGTACGTGTGACATGTGCGACAAGGACAGAGACAATAATCGTTAGTTATCGCAACGTAACTCAGTAATGGTCGCTTTGCTTACCTTTTTTTCTCTCGTCTCGTTGGCTTTACTTTAGGCTATATAATATATCGTAATATCTGCCTACCCTCATATGTGTGATGTTCCTCCCAGGGGTCCACTCCATCCTAGTAGCCCTGCTGGCGGCCAAGGCGGAGGTGCGCTACGAACCTCGCAAAATATCGGCCCAGGATGTGGCCGGCTCCATCACGGAGCTGGGCTTCCCGTCCGCAGTCATCAGCGACTGCGACGGGAGCGGGCAGAAGGAGGTCGTCGTCATGGTGAGTAGCACACACATAGCCTCACAACAGCTCAGTGGGGACCTTACTCCCGAGTAGGAAGATGCGACGGATATGCCCGACGACAGCACTTTTGGTATAGCACTATGACCCACAGACGCTGTGCCTTTTATGGTACATTTTAGCGAGTAAAGTTTATTCCTAGAATAAATAGGCAATGCTGCTAATTCTGTTGTGATATCTCTAAACTTAAAATTCTCAAAAATTTTCTAATTGCATCTGTTTCTTTCATTATCAAATAGAAAAGGACAGATGATTTATTTTAGTGAACACGTCAAATTAAGTCAGCACCTTGACGGTACCCTTCAATTTTAGTCGACATCTACGAACATGCGACATAACTTACTGCGCACCAACAAGGCACTGTCTTAATTTGACAGGTCTTAACTTAAATAACATCATCTGCCCTTTTTTATCTGATCATGAAAGAAACAGATGCAATTAGATTTTTTTAGAGAAATTTAAGATCAGAGATGTAACAACAGAATTGGGAGCAACCACATATTGACTGTTTATTCTAGGTATACACTTTACTCGCGTTTGGTCGAACCCGTCCTTAGTAGGTTTAAGTCTATCGTACGGCAATTGCTTGCCCAAAATGGTGTGCGGTTTTAGTCGGTTCGAGTCCGGCAAAAGTACCAAAAGGACTATAAAAAGTTTATGAAAAATTAATCTAATTCTCTTACTTCCAGATCAAAGGCATGACGTGCGCTTCCTGTGTCAACAAAATAGAGAAAACAGTACTTAAACTCACGGGCGTGGTGTCCTGTACCGTC